>JAPJBO010000197.1:0-293955 GCA_030068145.1 Diplonema papillatum | reverse complement strand
CGCCAAAACAATTTGACAAATAAATTTGTGCAAGACTTGCAAATGTAAGAGGCCACGTTTTCTGATTAGTGGCTGCCTTTTGCAGGGGTAGGAACCTGATATCGCCACCGTTCATGGACGAGGTGTTGGCAATCAAGGATGAGCAACACGTGATGACCTGCGTTCTGCCATCGGCTCCCCGTTCTACTCTGAGGCAAAGTGCCTACGACGCGTGCAGACATCTATGCCTGCTACGTAGGCTACCTCCTTGTGAATTTGCTCTGGAAGGTAGAGTAGCTGCCGAAGCTCTGAGGCCCCACTGTGGTCTTGCACCTGCAGGACAGATTGCGCACGTGTTGAGCTGCGTCAATGATGCTAGTTCTGGTTTTGGTCCCGCACCAGGGGTATTTGTACCGACTAGTGTCCCACCATAAGGGGTCCAGTACTTGAAAGGCTGAAAATGTGCCATCGCACTTTGGCTGTGCGGGTTCATTGTACTTTCTCCGCTTCGTTGTTCCTTTCCTTGTTTTCCATGGTTGGTGTGTGCCTGTATTCCAAGTCCGAGGGCGTGTCTACTCAGGCGAGTACCAGGCGTGCTAATAGAATAAGCGGCACTTTCAACTACAAGACTTCAAATCTAGTTTTCAGATTTCATTCGATTCGCTACTTTGGGTGTTGGCTGTGTTCTTCACTTCGCTTCCCTTCTTCAGCCTTCGAGGTTGCTCGTGTTGTGAAGCCTTTCGGATCCGTCGCGTCGGGGCCTCTAACTGCTCTTCTGTCTCTGTCCGTTCGAGTACCTGGTACTTCTCAAGCAGCCTTATTCCTGCAAGTACCCAAGCCTCCGGTTTCTCGAACAGGATATGCTCGTGTCTCGAGACCCATACCGGTCGGCCACCTTCCCTTCGGCCTCTTCCCACATTGCGGCACGCTGTGCTTCCGAGTCTCTGTGTCTGCAGTCCATAAACAGGTTTAGACTTAGGCGCTCGTCTCCCCGCAGTGCGGGCAGAGGCGGGTTCTGCTGCGTTATTTCTTCAGCAGTGTGTCGTACCTTGCGGCCAGTCCTCACTAGTTCTGTTGGCCGGTGCGGAGCTGCCTTTTCTCGTGCTCGGCTCGCCTCTAGAGGTTGTCGGTCTTGAGGATCTCCGCAGTGACTGAAAGCGAACCGAGGTGTATGGTGTACCCCCGTTCTATGTCAATGCTCCCCATTCAGCCTTGTCGCCACGTTTTTCGTCATGAATGTGGCGCGAAGCAGCGCTTCGTCGTCTTCTTGTATTCGTCGGCTTTGATGTCGATCTTCGCCCGTCTGGAATAGAATAGTCGGTGGGACCGCGTCGGGGGTTTGAGGACTTTGAACAGCAGCGCCTCCGCCTTCGCATGCGAAAGCCTCATCCACGATTCCATCGCGTGAACGGCATGCGTGTTCGTTACCATCTCCCCATCGTCTTGCCTGGTCAGCGAGAGAGCTTCGACCCACTGGACCAGCTGCAGAGAGACGCCTTCCAAAAAGAAACTACAAAGAAAACGAAGGTGTCTTTTTTTCTGTTTTGTAACAATTCATTGCACAGTATGTGACAAGATCTGTTCTTGCCAGGCTTCGGCAGTGGCGTTTCGCGCTTGTCACCACCCTGGGAAAGAACACTCGCGTTGTTCCATGGGGCCTGCAGAGGTTCTGAATTCGTAGCTGCATTTCGCCAAACCTTCTGTAAGCCACGCACAGTCCTTCTATGTCTACATTGGTCTTCTTCTGCTGTCTATTGCGTGTCGACCACCTTCACCGCTCTGTAAAACCCAGATCGAACCTGAAACCTGTACACTACGAGTGTCTCAAGGGGAAATCCCGAGTGGAATTGAAACAAGCACCCACCCCTCGCAGAAAGCCTAAATCACTTCTAAGAAACTTCGAAAATGAGGGAATGCATCTCGATCCACATCGGCCAGGCCGGTTGCCAAGTTGGTAACGCGTGCTGGGAGCTGTACTGCCTCGAGCACGGGATCCAGCCGGATGGTGCGATGCCGTCGGACAAGACCATCGGCATTGAGGACGACGCGTACAACACCTTCTTCTCTGAGACGGGAGCTGGCAAGCACGTGCCGCGTGCTGTGTTCCTCGACTTGGAGCCGACTGTCATCGACGAGGTGAGGACCGGCACGTACCGTCAGTTGTTCCACCCGGAGCAGTTGATCAGCGGCAAGGAGGACGCCGCCAACAACTACGCCCGTGGTCACTACACGATCGGCAAGGAGATGGTTGACCTGTGCCTTGACAGGATCAGGAAGCTGGCGGACAACTGCACGGGTCTGCAGGGTTTCCTGGTGTTCAACTCCGTCGGAGGAGGTACTGGATCCGGTCTTGGAGCCCTCCTGTTGGAGCGTCTGTCGGTTGACTACGGCCGCAAGTCGAAGCTCGGGTTCACTGTGTACCCGTCGCCGCAGGTGTCGACGGCTGTTGTTGAGCCGTACAACAGTGTGTTGTCGACCCACTCCCTGTTGGAGCACACCGACGTCGCTGTCATGTTGGACAACGAAGCCATCTACGACATCTGCCGCCGTAACCTTGACATCGAGAGGCCGACGTACACGAACCTGAACAGACTGATTGCTCAGGTGATCTCGTCGCTGACGGCGTCGCTGCGTTTCGACGGAGCGTTGAACGTCGACGTGACGGAGTTCCAGACCAACTTGGTGCCGTACCCGCGTATCCACTTCATGTTGTCGTCGTTCGCGCCGGTGATCTCGGCTGAGAAGGCGTACCACGAGCAGCTGTCTGTTGCGGAGATCACGAACTCCGTTTTCGAGCCGGCGGCGATGATGGCGAAGTGCGACCCTCGTCACGGAAAGTACATGGCCTGCTGCCTGATGTACCGTGGTGACGTCGTCCCGAAGGACGTCAACGCGTCCGTGGCGACGATCAAGACGAAGAGGACGATCCAGTTCGTGGACTGGTCGCCGACTGGGTTCAAGTGCGGTATCAACTACCAGCCGCCGACGGTTGTGCCGGGAGGTGACCTTGCCAAGGTGCAGAGAGCCGTGTGCATGATCTCCAACAGCACTGCGATCGCTGAGGTGTTCGCCCGCATTGACCACAAGTTCGACTTGATGTACTCCAAGAGAGCCTTCGTCCACTGGTACGTGGGTGAGGGTATGGAGGAAGGTGAGTTCTCTGAGGCCAGAGAGGACTTGGCCGCCCTCGAGAAGGACTACGAAGAGGTCGGTGCTGAGTCGGCTGACATCGAAGGTGAGGAGGATGTCGAGGAGTACTGATCGTTGCAGTCTCTCTTTTCTCGCTTTTTCTTAGTAGAACCCCCCAAACTACGCATTTCTTTTTTCCGCTTTGTTGCCTTTTCTTTCTCTGAGTTTCAAAGAGTACTCGGTCTTTTTTGCTTTGACTCAACACCAAGCGGCTTCAGAATTTGTCCTGTTTCGCGGGACGCCGGTTGGGTTGCCACAAGGTGTCTTCCTCTCATTCACTTCATGCGCCGTTTTTTCTTTTCATTTTGTACATGTTTTAACCACGCCGTTTCCCGACCGAACACGCCGCTCCGCGTCGGCAGCACACGCCGATTGGGGAGGGGTTGCGGTTCTGAACGCGAGACACCTGTTGTTCCCGTGTTCATCACGACATCGCTCGAACGTCAGGTCGCGTTCAACGTATCCCCAGAAAAAAAACAAGGAGCTAAAAAGCTGTCTCCCCTCCCAATTCTCTTTGCTACCCCCTTTTTCTCTTTACCCCGTCTGGGCACATGAAGTAACAGTCCCACTGATCTTTCGCTTTCTTAGTGAACTGCAATCGGAAGGCTGCGTGAGATCCGGCGATCCTACGCAAGGCTTTGCCGCTACATAACAGATGTAAGAATGTCGCTGCGTTATGCAGAACATGTGCCGCCGCACCCGTCAGAAGCGGTAGTTAAAAATGTCCGGGGTTCACATACAACTTTTTGATCTTGATGTCGGTCTCGTTAGTTGCAATCTGGGCTAGCCAGAGAGTTGATGTGAGCGAGTATGTCTAAATCCCCTTGACTACCCGACTCCCATCCTCATTGGTCGACCGGAGACTCTAAAGCAACCGGACCTTCAAACTTCCAAGAAAACGCGAAAACCGGTTCTTACACTCGCGCAGTGACAAATGGCGAATGCTGTCGTAAACTCGTCGTATGCATCAGGTTGATTCAAGTCGTGCGATCCCTGACTCGAACACAACGTGCACCTAGACGTTGTCAACCAGGTGACAAACCCACTACCGCAGGCGCAAAAAAGAGAAACTCACCACCTCCCTCCGCCTAAGATGAGAGAAATCGTTTCGATCCAGGCAGGACAGTGCGGGAACCAGATCGGGTCGAAGTTCTGGGAAGTGGTCAGCGATGAGCACGGCGTGGACCCGACGGGAACGTACCAGGGAGACTCGGACCTGCAGTTGGAGCGCATCAATGTGTACTTCAACGAAGCGACGGGAGGACGGTACGTGCCGCGTGCGGTGCTGATGGACTTGGAACCGGGGACGATGGACTCCGTGCGAGCGGGTCCGTACGGACAGATCTTCCGACCGGACAACTTCGTGTTCGGCCAAACGGGAGCAGGCAACAACTGGGCGAAGGGTCACTACACCGAGGGAGCGGAGCTGATCGACTCGGTGCTGGACGTGTGCAGGAAGGAGGCAGAGAGCTGCGACTGTCTGCAGGGGTTCCAGTTGTCGCACTCGCTCGGAGGCGGGACGGGATCCGGGATGGGAACATTGTTGATCTCGAAGTTGCGTGAGGAGTACCCGGACAGGATGATGGTGACCTTCTCTGTGATTCCGTCGCCGAAGGTGTCTGACACTGTTGTTGAGCCGTACAACGCGACGCTGTCGATCCACCAGCTTGTTGAGAACGCAGACGAGTGTGTGATGATCGACAACGAGGCGCTGTACGACATCTGCTTCCGAACGCTGAAGCTGACGACGCCGACGTTCGGAGACTTGAACCACTTGGTGTCGGCTGTGATGTCGGGTGTGACGTGCTGCCTGCGATTCCCGGGTCAGTTGAACTCCGACCTGAGGAAGCTGGCAGTGAACCTGATCCCGTTCCCGCGTCTGCACTTCTTCCTTGTCGGATTCGCGCCGCTGACGAGCCGCGGGTCGCAGCAGTACCGAGCGCTGACTGTGCCTGAGTTGACGCAGCAGTCGTTCGATGCGAAGAACATGATGTGCGCGTCGGACCCGCGCCACGGGCGATACCTGACTGCATGCCAGCTGTTCCGTGGGCGGATCTCGACGAAGGAAGTGGACGAGCAGATGTTGAACGTGCAGAACAAGAACAGTTCGTACTTCGTCGAGTGGATCCCGAACAACATCAAGAGCGCCATCTGCGACATCCCGCCGAAGGGTCTGAAGATGTCGACGTGCTTCGTGGGCAACAACACGTGCATCCAGGAGATGTTCAAGAGAGTGTCCGAGCAGTTCACTGCCATGTTCCGCAGAAAGGCGTTCCTCCACTGGTACACGGGTGAGGGCATGGACGAGATGGAGTTCACTGAGGCTGAGTCCAACATGAACGACCTTGTCTCGGAGTACCAGCAGTACCAGGATGCAACCGTCGAGGAGGAGGGCGAGTTCGACGAGGAGGAAGGTGAGGGCGAGCAGTACTGATTGATTCCGAGGCTCTGCTGTTGTTTCCATTCTTTGTTTATTCGTTTTCTTCCAGCAAAAGAAGGGCACAACTTCTCCTTCTAGGCGCCTGCTGTACGTTCCAGCTCGTTGCTGACTAGGTGCGTATGAGCAAGGTACCCTAGTAGGCAGGATACCTCTTTTGCTACCCAATTTTTGAGTTCTCTCATGCTTGACTGTCAGGCTCAGTCTGGCTTTCGTCTGACTCAGACGAACGTCAGACGACGGCTTGTTTTGCTTCTTTTCGCTTCGGTCCCTCCGAATGTACCCCATTCAGTACAAGTAGGCTATACCCTAGACCTTCAGGTCCTGTAGAATCCCACCATCCCCGTTCTTGTGCACGCCTGCGCCACCCTGAGCGCACTGTTGCCACCCTCTTTATCTGAGTCGCACGAGCCAGTCGTTTCCTCGGTGTACAGTTCTTTCTTTTTTTAGGTTCATGCGAGTCGCTACCCTGCAGAAGCCCACACGAAGCACAGGAACATTGAGTATCGTCGCTGAACACAGAGTCTCGTACCCAGAGGAGGTCCAGAGCTAGGGGACAGGAAAATCGAGTTTTAGGAGATCACCCTCTGTGTGCTCCGGAAAAGCTAGGTGGTATTTTTGTATTAGCACCTGCTTTGTAGGAAATGCTTGAGGAGACTGCCAATTGCGATATATCAAAGGAGGTAAATGTGCTGTAGCCCACACGAAACACAGGTAAATCTGGGTTTAGTGGCGGGCGTCCGCGTTCAACAAAAATGGGAGTCTTTGCTGGAGTGCAGGCTAGCGGCAACGTGTTTCCTGAGTTGAGAAGACGTGTACACTTCCGCCTGTGTGTTCAACCAGAGCACATCGAGGGCAATGCTGAGAAGTCTTCCCTGTTGTCTTCGTTCCCCCCCGTGTAGCAGCCACGCCTCGTTTTCAAGAGTTTGCTGCTCTCTGCACTGTTTCCACGGACATACGAACGCCGCTGTCGCATGTAGCAAGACAGAAGACAAAGGACTTCGTTCATGCCAAACACACCGCTCTGGAAAACCCAAACCGAACCTGAGATCAGAGAGTGACTCAAGGGGGTAATGCTGTCTGGAGTTGAAACAAGCACACTCCTCCTCGCAGAAAGCCTAAATCACTTCTAAGAAACTTCGAAAATGAGGGAATGCATCTCGATCCACATCGGCCAGGCCGGTTGCCAAGTTGGTAACGCGTGCTGGGAGCTGTACTGCCTCGAGCACGGGATCCAGCCGGATGGTGCGATGCCGTCGGACAAGACGATCGGCATTGAGGACGACGCGTACAACACCTTCTTCTCTGAGACGGGAGCTGGCAAGCACGTGCCGCGTGCTGTGTTCCTCGACTTGGAGCCGACTGTCATCGACGAGGTGAGGACCGGCACGTACCGTCAGTTGTTCCACCCGGAGCAGTTGATCAGCGGCAAGGAGGACGCCGCCAACAACTACGCCCGTGGTCACTACACGATCGGCAAGGAGATGGTTGACCTGTGCCTTGACAGGATCAGGAAGCTGGCGGACAACTGCACGGGTCTGCAGGGTTTCCTGGTGTTCAACTCCGTCGGAGGAGGTACTGGATCCGGTCTTGGAGCCCTCCTGTTGGAGCGTCTGTCGGTTGACTACGGCCGCAAGTCGAAGCTCGGGTTCACTGTGTACCCGTCGCCGCAGGTGTCGACGGCTGTTGTTGAGCCGTACAACAGTGTGTTGTCGACCCACTCCCTGTTGGAGCACACCGACGTCGCTGTCATGTTGGACAACGAAGCCATCTACGACATCTGCCGCCGTAACCTTGACATCGAGAGGCCGACGTACACGAACCTGAACAGACTGATTGCTCAGGTGATCTCGTCGCTGACGGCGTCGCTGCGTTTCGACGGAGCGTTGAACGTCGACGTGACGGAGTTCCAGACCAACTTGGTGCCGTACCCGCGTATCCACTTCATGTTGTCGTCGTTCGCGCCGGTGATCTCGGCTGAGAAGGCGTACCACGAGCAGCTGTCTGTTGCGGAGATCACGAACTCCGTTTTCGAGCCGGCGGCGATGATGGCGAAGTGCGACCCTCGTCACGGAAAGTACATGGCCTGCTGCCTGATGTACCGTGGTGACGTCGTCCCGAAGGACGTCAACGCGTCCGTGGCGACGATCAAGACGAAGAGGACGATCCAGTTCGTGGACTGGTCGCCGACTGGGTTCAAGTGCGGTATCAACTACCAGCCGCCGACGGTTGTGCCGGGAGGTGACCTTGCCAAGGTGCAGAGAGCCGTGTGCATGATCTCCAACAGCACTGCGATCGCTGAGGTGTTCGCCCGCATTGACCACAAGTTCGACTTGATGTACTCCAAGAGAGCCTTCGTCCACTGGTACGTGGGTGAGGGTATGGAGGAAGGTGAGTTCTCTGAGGCCAGAGAGGACTTGGCCGCCCTCGAGAAGGACTACGAAGAGGTCGGTGCTGAGTCGGCTGACATCGAAGGTGAGGAGGATGTCGAGGAGTACTGATCGTTGCAGTCTTTCTTTTCTCGCTTTTTCTTAGTAGAACCCCCCAAACTACGCATTTCTTTTTTCCGCTTTGTTGCCTTTTCTTTCTCTGAGTTTCAAAGAGTACTCAGTCTTTTTTTGCTTTGACTCAACACCAAGCGGCTTCAGAATTTGTCCTGTTTCGCGGGACGCCGGTTGGGTTGCCACAAGGTGTCTTCCTCTCATTCACTTCATGCGCCGTTTTTTATTTTCATGTTGTACATGTTTTAACCACGCCATTTCCCGACCGAACTTCGCCGCTCCGCTTCGGCAGCTCACGCCGACTGGGGAGGGGTTGAGGTTCTGAACGCGAGACACCCGTTGTTCCGGTGTTCATCACGACATCGCTCGAACGTCAGGTCGCGTTCAACGAGCCCACAAAAGAAAACAAGGAGCTAAAAGCTGTCGCCGCCCCGTCCCCTTTCGCCCCTTTTTTCTTTTAGCTCCCATCTAGTCGCATGAAGTAACGACTCCACTGATCTTTCACTTTTTTTTTCTTCTCAGGGGACTGCTATCGGAAGGTTACGTGAGACGCAAGGCTTTGCTGTTCCTTACCAGCTGATAGTTAGGAAGAACATTGGTCGTCGCGCCCGTCGCACGCGGTAGTGAATGTTCTTGGTCCACATGCATATTGAAGGAAGTCAAGGGAAACCAAAAACGATTCGATCTTGGTGTTGGTCTCATTGGTCATAACCTTGGCTAGCCAAAGCTAATTGGAGCGAGTATATCTGCACCCTTTCACTACCTGACTGCCAGCCCATTGGTCGACCGGAGACTCTAAAGCAACCGGACCTTCAAGCCTAAACGCCAAAACCGGTTCTTACACTCGCGCAGTGGCGAGTGCTGTCATATACATCGCCCTTTCTCGAGGCCAACCGTGCACCTAGACGTTGTGAAGCCCGTGACGAACCCACTAATGCAGGCGTAACCAGAAAAGTTCAAAAGTTCATTAACTTCCTCCGTGCAAGATGAGAGAAATCGTTTCGATCCAGGCAGGACAGTGCGGGAACCAGATCGGGTCGAAGTTCTGGGAAGTGGTCAGCGATGAGCACGGCGTGGACCCGACGGGAACGTACCAGGGAGACTCGGACCTGCAGTTGGAGCGCATCAATGTGTACTTCAACGAAGCGACGGGAGGACGGTACGTGCCGCGTGCGGTGCTGATGGACTTGGAACCGGGGACGATGGACTCCGTGCGAGCGGGTCCGTACGGACAGATCTTCCGACCGGACAACTTCGTGTTCGGCCAAACTGGAGCAGGCAACAACTGGGCGAAGGGTCACTACACCGAGGGAGCGGAGCTGATCGACTCGGTGCTGGACGTGTGCAGGAAGGAGGCAGAGAGCTGCGACTGTCTGCAGGGGTTCCAGTTGTCGCACTCGCTCGGAGGCGGGACGGGATCCGGGATGGGAACATTGTTGATCTCGAAGTTGCGTGAGGAGTACCCGGACAGGATGATGGTGACCTTCTCTGTGATTCCGTCGCCGAAGGTGTCTGACACTGTTGTTGAGCCGTACAACGCGACGCTGTCGATCCACCAGCTTGTTGAGAACGCAGACGAGTGTGTGATGATCGACAACGAGGCGCTGTACGACATCTGCTTCCGAACGCTGAAGCTGACGACGCCGACGTTCGGAGACTTGAACCACTTGGTGTCGGCTGTGATGTCGGGTGTGACGTGCTGCCTGCGATTCCCGGGTCAGTTGAACTCCGACCTGAGGAAGCTGGCAGTGAACCTGATCCCGTTCCCGCGTCTGCACTTCTTCCTTGTCGGATTCGCGCCGCTGACGAGCCGCGGGTCGCAGCAGTACCGAGCGCTGACTGTGCCTGAGTTGACGCAGCAGTCGTTCGATGCGAAGAACATGATGTGCGCGTCGGACCCGCGCCACGGGCGATACCTGACTGCATGCCAGCTGTTCCGTGGGCGGATCTCGACGAAGGAAGTGGACGAGCAGATGTTGAACGTGCAGAACAAGAACAGTTCGTACTTCGTCGAGTGGATCCCGAACAACATCAAGAGCGCCATCTGCGACATCCCGCCGAAGGGTCTGAAGATGTCGACGTGCTTCGTGGGCAACAACACGTGCATCCAGGAGATGTTCAAGAGAGTGTCCGAGCAGTTCACTGCCATGTTCCGCAGAAAGGCGTTCCTGCACTGGTACACGGGTGAGGGCATGGACGAGATGGAGTTCACTGAGGCTGAGTCCAACATGAACGACCTTGTCTCGGAGTACCAGCAGTACCAGGATGCAACCGTCGAGGAGGAGGGCGAGTTCGACGAGGAGGAAGGTGAGGGCGAGCAGTACTGATTCCGAAGCTCACCTTTTGTTTCCATTTTCTCTTTTTCTCACAGCAAAAGCAAGGCACAACTCTGCTTCTGGGCGTCTGGCCGTGCGTTGCGCATGAGCAAGTTACCCTGCTGACTAGGCAGAATACCTCTTTTGCTGCCAAACATTTGATTTCGTTCATGCTTGACTGTCAGGCTCAGTCTGGCCTTCGTCTGACTCGACGTACGTCAGACAGCCGGCGGGTGTCGTCGGGCTCAACCCGACCGCCAAGGATGAGTTTTGCTTCTTTTCGATTCGGTCCCTCCCGAATGTAGCCCAGCCATTGCGAGTAGGCTATCCCCCAGACCTTCCGGTCTTATAGAATCCCACCATCCCCGTTCTTGTGCACCCCTGCGCAACCCTGCGCGCTGTTGCAAACCTTCTTAGTCGCACGAGCCAGTCGTTTCCTCGGTGTACAGTTCTTTCTTTCCACCAAAACTACGCATTTCTTCCGTTCACGCGACTCGCTGTCCTGCAGTAACCGACACGAAACACAGGAAACTTGAGTATAGTCACGGGCGTATGCCCTCAACTAACTCTCGTAGTCCAGATCAAGGGGACACGGAGAGTCTTTGAAGATCACCCCCTGCGCCGTGGAGAAGCTCGGTTGTTTTCCCGGAACTTAGAGCCATTCAAAGTTACCAAGGATTTACAAGCTACAGTTTTCGTACTTCATTGCTCGCCGTATCTTCCCTCGAAGGAAAGCGGCCCAGATGCACGTTGGAAGTCCGCGGGATTGTGACCAGATCAGAAAAAGAGAGAACGTGAAAGAAACAGCAGAGGGCTGTAAGAACACATCATACCAAGTCCAAGGGTGTGGGCCTCCACCGTCAGGTGGGTCAGGCTAGATTCGGGAGGGCTCCCTGGGAGGGACAGCGACGGGTAGTCACGCCTTGGCAGTCTCCGAAGTATCGCGAAATGCTCGCGTGCCAAACTGGTAAAAGAACGACACGCCGTCGCACTTCATGGCGAACCGGTGCCTCTTGACCTCGGCGATGAAGTCGTGCAGCCGGGACAGGTCCATGCTGGGCGGCCGGCGGATCGCGTCGTTCAGCGGCCGGACATCCAGTACGGGACGTGCCGTTCCGTCCTTCTGTGAATGCCTTCATAGCGATTGCCGTCGGCGAACGGGCGTCGCTCGCCACCCCGCACGACCGCAAAGTACTGGAGGATTAATGTCAGCGAATTTCGTGCAAGCGTCGGCAGAAGCGAAACCCCTTCCAAACATTATCCTTGGATTTTGTTTAGGAGTTTCACGACTGTCGCTACCCGGAACTGGCTAGGGGTGTTCTCGGCTGCAGAACTAGCTCTGACCCGCTTCGGCCGGCTGCTCTGGAAGATGCACTCTGCCTCGGGCGGACTACCTTACAAGAGACGTGCTTGACACTCTTAACTCCCCATTGACTCAGATCCGCTTCGGCGCCGACTGCTTTGAAAGAGGGACTGTGCGCTGCTTCGTGCTGACTGCCCTGAAAGAGACATGCCTTGCACTCTCTGAATACCCACTGACTGTGATCTGCTTCGGCGCCGACTGTCTTGGAAGAGAGGGACTGTGCTCTGATTCGTGCCGACTGCCCTAAAAGAGACATGCTTTGCACTCTCTGAATACCCACTGACTGTGATCCGCTTCAGCGCCGACAGCTTTGAAAGAGGGACTGTGCGCTGCTTCGTGCTGACTGCCCTAAAAGAGACATGCTTTGCACTCTCTGAATACCCACTGACTGTATCCGCTTCGGCGCCGACTGCCTTGGAAAAGGGACTGTGCTCTTATTCGTGCTGACTGCCCTGAAAGAGACATACTTTGCACTCTCTGAACACCCTTTGTCTGCGATCCGCTTCGGCGCCGACTGTGCTTTGGAAGAGGGACTGTGCTCTGCTTCGTGCTGACTGCCCTGCTAAGCCGTGCTTGACACTCTCAAGCGAACCGCCGACAGAGGTCTGCCGCAGTACTGTCGTTCAGCCCGGAGAGAGGGTGCGGTCCTGGAATGGACAGTCCTGGAAGGCGACCGGCCTCTGCCGTGGAGTACTTCTCGCAGGCCGTGCCGGATGGGTCTGGTCTGCCCATCCATACTAAAGTTTGCGGCGGTTCGCGGAGGCGTGTCCTCGAGCAGGGGTGGAAACGGAGCTTGCAAACTGGTTGAAGGAGAACGCCGTTTCACTAGCTGCGCGTGTGGCTCAGCGTACGAAGGGGAGAGACCGTTCCAGTCTGCATCGGCGCGTCCTGCAGGAGACGCCGCGACCGGTCACCAACCCCAGCCGACGGGAGCAGACCGGAGCGTCGCCCGGCGCCCAGAAACCCGTCTCCGGGGACTCGCACGCGCACCCTCCGACGCGAAGCTCGGGGGCACAGCCTCCTAAGGCGCGGCGGAGAGCCACCGAACCCCCGTGTCTGGGAAGATACATGGGCGGAAGCAATGCGCCGTTCTAAAACGACGAGGTAACAGAATGCGCCTAGCACGTGGTCGGAAAAAGCCCACGCGTCTCTGAAACGTCGTACTGGGTTTCACGATATCCATCCGTCGCCAGTCTGCCCCCGCCAGGGCCCTCGCTGCGGACCCTGGCCGGACCCTCCACGCCTCCCCAAATGCCCGCCATCGGCTCCCGTTCGCAGCCGTAATGGTGTCCCGTAGCCCCCAGTCTGCCCCCGCCGACCAAACCCCGGACCACCGCCGATTCACAAGATTTTCCGCCAAGATACTAGCCGCCGCCGTTGGCCGGGCGATTGCCAAAAAGAGGAGCGCCCACTACATATCATGACACCGCACACCCGCCCGGCGGTCTCGCCCGCCAGCCAGAACGTCCCTGCTGCGCCAACATCGACGCAGTCATCCTCTGCGGCTCGCACCGCGCCTCCGACGTAACGACTTACGCCCGCCTTAGTAGTACGGGACAGTAGCACTCTAAGTCATCTCTCTCTCTCTGTCTTTGCTGGGGTGCAGGCTACCGGTAACGTGTTTACTGAGTTAGAACGTGCGACTTAGGCGCCGTCACACTTCAGCCTGGTGTTCAACCAGAGCCTCGATCGAGGACAATGCTGAGAAGCGGTGTTCCCTGTTGCGTTCGTTCCCTGGAGGTGTCGTAGCCAAGCCTCGTTTCCAAGAGCTTCCTACTCTGCACTGTTCCCTTTACATGAGAACGCCGCTGTCGCATGTAAAACCCAAGAAACAGGACGTTGCTCATGGCAAACATACCGCTCTGGAAAATCCAAACCGAATCTGACATCAGTACGAGACGAGAGGGTGCCTCAAGGGGGGAAATCGAACAAACAAGCACACTCCCCCTCGCAGAAAGCCTACATCAAATCTAAGAAACTTCGAAAATGAGGGAATGCATCTCGATCCACATCGGCCAGGCCGGTTGCCAAGTTGGTAACGCGTGCTGGGAGCTGTACTGCCTCGAGCACGGGATCCAGCCGGATGGTGCGATGCCGTCGGACAAGACGATCGGCATTGAGGACGACGCGTACAACACCTTCTTCTCTGAGACGGGAGCTGGCAAGCACGTGCCGCGTGCTGTGTTCCTCGACTTGGAGCCGACTGTCATCGACGAGGTGAGGACCGGCACGTACCGTCAGTTGTTCCACCCGGAGCAGTTGATCAGCGGCAAGGAGGACGCCGCCAACAACTACGCCCGTGGTCACTACACGATCGGCAAGGAGATGGTTGACCTGTGCCTTGACAGGATCAGGAAGCTGGCGGACAACTGCACGGGTCTGCAGGGTTTCCTGGTGTTCAACTCCGTCGGAGGAGGTACTGGATCCGGTCTTGGAGCCCTCCTGTTGGAGCGTCTGTCGGTTGACTACGGCCGCAAGTCGAAGCTCGGGTTCACTGTGTACCCGTCGCCGCAGGTGTCGACGGCTGTTGTTGAGCCGTACAACAGTGTGTTGTCGACCCACTCCCTGTTGGAGCACACCGACGTCGCTGTCATGTTGGACAACGAAGCCATCTACGACATCTGCCGCCGTAACCTTGACATCGAGAGGCCGACGTACACGAACCTGAACAGACTGATTGCTCAGGTGATCTCGTCGCTGACGGCGTCGCTGCGTTTCGACGGAGCGTTGAACGTCGACGTGACGGAGTTCCAGACCAACTTGGTGCCGTACCCGCGTATCCACTTCATGTTGTCGTCGTTCGCGCCGGTGATCTCGGCTGAGAAGGCGTACCACGAGCAGCTGTCTGTTGCGGAGATCACGAACTCCGTTTTCGAGCCGGCGGCGATGATGGCGAAGTGCGACCCTCGTCACGGAAAGTACATGGCCTGCTGCCTGATGTACCGTGGTGACGTCGTCCCGAAGGACGTCAACGCGTCCGTGGCGACGATCAAGACGAAGAGGACGATCCAGTTCGTGGACTGGTCGCCGACTGGGTTCAAGTGCGGTATCAACTACCAGCCGCCGACGGTTGTGCCGGGAGGTGACCTTGCCAAGGTGCAGAGAGCCGTGTGCATGATCTCCAACAGCACTGCGATCGCTGAGGTGTTCGCCCGCATTGACCACAAGTTCGACTTGATGTACTCCAAGAGAGCCTTCGTCCACTGGTACGTGGGTGAGGGTATGGAGGAAGGTGAGTTCTCTGAGGCCAGAGAGGACTTGGCCGCCCTCGAGAAGGACTACGAAGAGGTCGGTGCTGAGTCGGCTGACATCGAAGGTGAGGAGGATGTCGAGGAGTACTGATCGTTGCAGTCTCTCTTTTCTCGCTTTTTCTTAGTAGAACCCCCCAAACTACGCATTTCTTTTTTCTGCTTTGTTGCCTTTTTTTCTTTCTCTGAGTTTCAAAGAGGACTCAGTCTTTTTTTGCTTTGACTCAACACCAAGCGGCTTCAGAATTTGTCCTGTTTCGCGGGACGCCGGTTGGTGTCTTCCTCTCATTCACTTCATGCGCCGTTTTTTATTTTCATGTTGTACATGTTTTAACCACGCCGTTTCCCGACCGAACCCGCCGCTCCGCTTCGGCAGCACACGCCGATTGGGGAGGGGTTGCGGTTCTGAACGCGAGACACCTGTTGTTCCGGTGTTCATCACGACATCGCTCGAACGTCAGGTCGCGTTCAACGAACCCACAAAAGAAAACAAGGAGCTAAAAAACTGTCCCCCCCCCCCCCCCTTCCTGGAAGAAGACTTGATGCTAGCATCAACCATGCATGAGAGGCAGTGCTCTGCCTAAACATTAAACTAAGATTTCCCCCCCCCCCCAATTCTCTTTGCTACCCCCTTTTTCTCTTTACCCCGTCTGGGCACATGAAGTAACGGCCCCACTGATCTTTCGCTTTCTTCTCAGTAGACTGCTATCGGAAGGCTACGAAAGTCGACCGAAAACAAAACTGATTAGATCTTGATCGGGTCTCGTTAGTCGCAACCTGGGCTAGCCAAAGTGAATGTGAGCGAGTATGTCTGAATCCCCAGCCTCATTAGTCGACCGGAGACTCTAAAGCAACCAGACCTTCAAACTTCCAAGTACGTGCGCTCGGCTAAAGGCCGGCGCGGGGCGAGACTGGAGGCAGCTGTTAAAGTTCGGGAAACAGTAAAGTTCGAGCGCAGCTAAGTTTGGGTGATGCTAAGTTGGGTGATGCAAATTTGTGGTGAACCAAAGTTCGGCCCGAACTTCGGGCGAAGCAAAGTTCGGGCGCGGCTGAGTTCGGGCGAAGCTGAGTTCGGGCGAAGCAAAGTTCGGGTGAAGCTAAGTTCTGGTGAAGCAAAGTTCGGGCGAAGCAAAGTTCGGGCGCAGCTGAGTTCGGGCGAAGCAACGTTCCAGTGAGCCAAAGTTCGCAGCTGAGTTCGGGCGAAGCTAAGTTCTGGTGAAGCAAAGCAAAGTGCGGGCGAAGCGGTAGCAAGTTTAGCGCCAGTACCCGCCCCCGACTCCGTTTCCCGTGGTGCCCAAATACCGCGAGATACTGAGAAACACCGCAAGAAATGCATATCTCGGGCACATTGGACGCCGAAACGCAACAAACCTCGAAAACAACCTTCGACCGAAAAAGTGTGATGGGCGGGGTTCGAACCCGGGCCTACCGGCCTGAAGGCCGACGCCCGCTCTCTCTGCCACCCCTTTGCATTTTGGCAGGGGGGAAAAAAGCTAGCTTTGCACATCCACAGCTCCAAAAAAAGCAATACACTTTTGAGTGTAGAGAAAAGTGGGGTTGGCTCGAATAGAGGCTATTCACATTGCATGTTCATAGGTCCTCCAGTCTCGAAGAAAGCACCCGGTTCTTCGCGCAGTGACAAATGGCGAATGCTGTCGTATACTCGTCGTATGCATCAGGTTGATTCAAGTCGTGCAATCCTTGTTTCGAACACAGCTTACACCTAGACGTTGTGAACCACGTGACGAACCCACTACCGCAGGCGTTTTGTTGAACGCTTACGCCCGCCACCTGTGTTTCGTGTGGGCTACAGCACATTTAGCTCCTTTGATCTTTTGCAGCTGGCAGCCTCCTCAAGTATTTCCTACAAAACAGGTGCTTATACAAAAAAAGAATTTACTCACCACCTCCCTCCGCCTAAGATGAGAGAAATCGTTTCAATCCAGGCAGGACAGTGCGGGAACCAGATCGGGTCGAAGTTCTGGGAAGTGGTCAGCGATGAGCACGGCGTGGACCCGACGGGAACGTACCAGGGAGACTCGGACCTGCAGTTGGAGCGCATCAATGTGTACTTCAACGAAGCGACGGGAGGACGGTACGTGCCGCGTGCGGTGCTGATGGACTTGGAACCGGGGACGATGGACTCCGTGCGAGCGGGTCCGTACGGACAGATCTTCCGACCGGACAACTTCGTGTTCGGCCAAACTGGAGCAGGCAACAACTGGGCGAAGGGACACTACACCGAGGGAGCGGAGCTGATCGACTCGGTGCTGGACGTGTGCAGGAAGGAGGCAGAGAGCTGCGACTGTCTGCAGGGGTTCCAGTTGTCGCACTCGCTCGGAGGCGGGACGGGATCCGGGATGGGAACATTGTTGATCTCGAAGTTGCGTGAGGAGTACCCGGACAGGATGATGGTGACCTTCTCTGTGATTCCGTCGCCGAAGGTGTCTGACACTGTTGTTGAGCCGTACAACGCGACGCTGTCGATCCACCAGCTTGTTGAGAACGCAGACGAGTGTGTGATGATCGACAACGAGGCGCTGTACGACATCTGCTTCCGAACGCTGAAGCTGACGACGCCGACGTTCGGAGACTTGAACCACTTGGTGTCGGCTGTGATGTCGGGTGTGACGTGCTGCCTGCGATTCCCGGGTCAGTTGAACTCCGACCTGAGGAAGCTGGCAGTGAACCTGATCCCGTTCCCGCGTCTGCACTTCTTCCTTGTCGGATTCGCGCCGCTGACGAGCCGCGGGTCGCAGCAGTACCGAGCGCTGACTGTGCCTGAGTTGACGCAGCAGTCGTTCGATGCGAAGAACATGATGTGCGCGTCGGACCCGCGCCACGGGCGATACCTGACTGCATGCCAGCTGTTCCGTGGGCGGATCTCGACGAAGGAAGTGGACGAGCAGATGTTGAACGTGCAGAACAAGAACAGTTCGTACTTCGTCGAGTGGATCCCGAACAACATCAAGAGCGCCATCTGCGACATCCCGCCGAAGGGTCTGAAGATGTCGACGTGCTTCGTGGGCAACAACACGTGCATCCAGGAGATGTTCAAGAGAGTGTCCGAGCAGTTCACTGCCATGTTCCGCAGAAAGGCGTTCCTGCACTGGTACACGGGTGAGGGCATGGACGAGATGGAGTTCACTGAGGCTGAGTCCAACATGAACGACCTTGTCTCGGAGTACCAGCAGTACCAGGATGCAACCGTCGAGGAGGAGGGCGAGTTCGACGAGGAGGAAGGTGAGGGCGAGCAGTACTGATTCCGAGGCGAAAACGCGTCAGTTTTGGTGTTTCCAATTTTTGTTCGTTTGTTCTCTTTTCTTCCAGCAAAAGCAAAACTTCTTCGTCTGCCGTGCGTTCCAACTTGCGACTACATTGAAGATTGCCAACATGAGTAGCCAGCGGTGACATGAGCTGGTACCCTGGTGGGTAGGCAGAACACCACTTTTGCTACCAAAATACTTGAATTCTTTCATGCTTGACTCAGGTTCAGTCTGGCTTTTGTCTGACTCAGACGAACGTCAGACAGCCGGCGTGTGCCGTCGAGTTCAACCTGACCCCCAAGGATGAGTTTTGCTTCTTTTCGCTTCAGTGCCTCCCCGATGTAACCCACCCATTGCGAGTAGCTTATACCGCAGAAATTCCGGTCCTATAGAATCCCACCATCCCCGTTCTTGTGCACCCCTGTGCAACCCTGCGCGCACTGTTGCAAACCTCTTTATCTGAGTTGCACGAGCCAGTCGTTGCCTCGGTGTACAGTTCGTTCTTTTTCCCGTTCATGCGACTCGCAGCTGTACGCGGTGAAATTCGAAGGAGGCAATAGGCTGTAGCATACGAAATACAGGAAAATGTGACCGTAGTGTGGAAGATGAGCCCTGCCAAAAACCCCGGAATTTCAAGCGAACTTTAACTCTAAAAAACACTCGTACGCGGATGTTTGCTGTGCAAGGGGGCCGCCATGCCAACCTTGGTATGCTTTACTAAGTACAAAGACTGAATCCTGATAAGTGGCCCTCGTGCTGGCCTGCGGGTCGGTCAGGCGGTGCAAATAGTACGCAGCGGTCATCAAGTGTACCCAGCCGCTAATTTGCGAGACGTTGGCATTATGGGCTCGTCCCGAAGCCCGTGCAGTGCTCGCGGCAAACTTCGCAGTGGTTTTGTTCTGCTTCTACTTAGGCATGGTCGTCGTTCGGCGAATGCAGTGGATCGGACGGGCGTGGGTCACCTTTGGGTGTAGTACATCGATCGGTTGCGTTTTGATCCCCGCGCAGTCCCTGAAACGAGCCTCAGGACTCACGCGTTGTTTGGCGGCGCTCGTTGAACGTCATCGAGCGTTATGCCTAACAAATTCACGCAGCTCTTTCATTGGAGCTCTCTAGCCACGCAGATCTTCAGCCTACCGGTTACGCGCCAATGCACCTTGTATTCCGCACAGTGTCAATGCCGGCTTTCCATTCCGCCTGTCACCACGTTTTTCAGGTGTTCCGGATTCGTAGCAGCATTCCTTCGCCCACCTTCTGTAAGCCATGCGGCTCAGTCCTTCTGGGTCTACACGGAGGTTCTTCTGCAGCTTGTCTACTGCCTGTCGACCACTGTAGCATCGGCTTCGGTTTCCGAGGTCGGTCGTGCGTCTTGCGCCACGAAGAAACAAGACCATGCAAGAACCCCGCTTTCAGAATACCCATCCGAACCTGAAATCAGTATAAACCAAGAGAGGCTCAGCAAGGGAAGAAATCTCGATTGGAATTGAACCAAGCACACTCAACCTCGCAGAAAGCCTACATCACTTCTAAGAAACTTCGAAAATGAGGGAATGCATCTCGATCCACATCGGCCAGGCCGGTTGCCAAGTTGGTAACGCGTGCTGGGAGCTGTACTGCCTCGAGCACGGGATCCAGCCGGATGGTGCGATGCCGTCGGACAAGACCATCGGCATTGAGGACGACGCGTACAACACCTTCTTCTCTGAGACGGGAGCAGGCAAGCACGTGCCGCGTGCTGTGTTCCTCGACTTGGAGCCGACTGTCATCGACGAGGTGAGGACCGGCACGTACCGTCAGTTGTTCCACCCGGAGCAGTTGATCAGCGGCAAGGAGGACGCCGCCAACAACTACGCCCGTGGTCACTACACGATCGGCAAGGAGATGGTTGACCTGTGCCTTGACAGGATCAGGAAGCTGGCGGACAACTGCACGGGTCTGCAGGGTTTCCTGGTGTTCAACTCCGTCGGAGGAGGTACTGGATCCGGTCTTGGAGCCCTCCTGTTGGAGCGTCTGTCGGTTGACTACGGCCGCAAGTCGAAGCTCGGGTTCACTGTGTACCCGTCGCCGCAGGTGTCGACGGCTGTTGTTGAGCCGTACAACAGTGTGTTGTCGACCCACTCCCTGTTGGAGCACACCGACGTCGCTGTCATGTTGGACAACGAAGCCATCTACGACATCTGCCGCCGTAACCTTGACATCGAGAGGCCGACGTACACGAACCTGAACAGACTGATTGCTCAGGTGATCTCGTCGCTGACGGCGTCGCTGCGTTTCGACGGAGCGTTGAACGTCGACGTGACGGAGTTCCAGACCAACTTGGTGCCGTACCCGCGTATCCACTTCATGTTGTCGTCGTTCGCGCCGGTGATCTCGGCTGAGAAGGCGTACCACGAGCAGCTGTCTGTTGCGGAGATCACGAACTCCGTTTTCGAGCCGGCGGCGATGATGGCGAAGTGCGACCCTCGTCACGGAAAGTACATGGCCTGCTGCCTGATGTACCGTGGTGACGTCGTCCCGAAGGACGTCAACGCGTCCGTGGCGACGATCAAGACGAAGAGGACGATCCAGTTCGTGGACTGGTCGCCGACTGGGTTCAAGTGCGGTATCAACTACCAGCCGCCGACGGTTGTGCCGGGAGGTGACCTTGCCAAGGTGCAGAGAGCCGTGTGCATGATCTCCAACAGCACTGCGATCGCTGAGGTGTTCGCCCGCATTGACCACAAGTTCGACTTGATGTACTCCAAGAGAGCCTTCGTCCACTGGTACGTGGGTGAGGGTATGGAGGAAGGTGAGTTCTCTGAGGCCAGAGAGGACTTGGCCGCCCTCGAGAAGGACTACGAAGAGGTCGGTGCTGAGTCGGCTGACATCGAAGGTGAGGAGGATGTCGAGGAGTACTGATCGTTGCAGTCTCTCTTTTCTCGCTTTTTCTTAGTAGAACCCCCCAAACTACGCATTTCTTTTTTCTGCTTTGTTGCCTTTTCTTTCTCTGAGTTTCAAAGAGTACTCAGTCTTTTTTTGCTTTGACTCAACACCAAGCGGCTTCAGAATTTGTCCTGTTTCGCGGGACGCCGGTTGGTGTCTTCCTCTCATTCACTTCATGCGCCGTTTTTTATTTTCATTTTGTACATGTTTTAACCACGCCATTTCCCGACCGAACACGCCGCTCCGCTTCGGCAGCACACGCCGATTGGGGAGGGGTTGAGGTTCTGAACGCGAGACACCTGTTGTTCCGGTGTTCATCACGGCATCGCTCGAACGTCAGGTCGCGTTCAACGTATCCCCAGAAAAAAAACAAAGAGCTAAAAAGCTGTCTCCCCCCCCCCCCCCCAATTCTCTTTGCTACCCCCTTTTTCTCTTTACCCCGTCTGGGCACATGAAGTAACGGCCCCACTGATCTTTCGCTTTGTTCTCAGTGGACTGCTATCGGAAGGCTACGTTTGGGTTAGCATGCACAGAGTCTGTATCGATAATTTGCATCGCCGGCGGCGCGGTTATCTCTTCGCACGTGATGTGTCATGCTTTCGCCTCTTCAGGTCGTCTTGATCGTAGCGCTCAGGCGCGCGTTTGGTGCTTCGCTTCTTCTTCGATTGCTCGTCCAGGTTCATCGGTTGCGCGTCGATTTCTGCTTCTTCACGGTGGTTGGGCGATGGTCGTTGCCTTGTGTGTGGGGTCGTCTCGCCGCTAGGCTTCTTCGGCTGCTCTTCGAGCTCTTCGATAGGCCCTGCTCTTCGCCGCTTGGTTCCCGGCTTCGATGCGAACGCGGAGGCCGCTCGTCGCTTCTTCGCTGGCGTTGCCGCTGTCTTCTCGACCTTCGCTGCTGAAGTCGGTGTTGATGCTGCGGGTACTCTCGCCTTCCGCTGCTTCCGGCAGAACGAGCACCACGTTCTCGCTTCGCCAGGAGCGGTCCGGCGCCGATCCGCTCAAGCGCTTCCAGTGTTCAAAAGTCTTGCGAACACCCTCGCACGCATGCACTACGGTATCCCGTCCGTCGTCGCCACTGAACTAACCAGCCCGGTGCATACTTCGAAATCGATAGCGAGCTCCGCCGTCGAGACGTCACCCGCTACCGACCAGCACATCCCATCCAACCAATGCTGCAGCGCCCGGAACCACCTCTCTCCTCCGACTGCCGCGAAGACCCCCGGTCCTGCGATCGCTTCGAAACCCGGTCTGCGCGGGGGGCAGTCGTCAGGGTGCAATTGTCTCCAGGGGTGGCCGACCCCCCCGGCGGTCCCCTTCTTCTTTCCCCAATCGGCGTCTCTCATGCATGATCTCTGCCATCAATGTGTGCAGGACCTCGATATCCACCCGGCTTCCCTTGGGCACGGAATCCTCTTGCAGGCATGGGGGCCATGTCGAGCTATCCGCATCGATGACCTCAGCGTACTGGTGCTGTCTCCAGGTTCGCTCGTACGCCGGGCATCGCCACCACATGTGGCCCAGGGTCTCCTCAGCTAGCTCATCACAGTGCTTGCACACCCCGTCACCTCAGCTTGGCAGCATGTGACTCCGTCATCACCAACCCTGCTACGACCTCGGCAACGTCCCGTGCAGCCGTCAGCGTTGTCGACGCCTTCAGCCCATAAATAGGCATTCGTCGCGTTATATTCGACACCTGCCCGTACCTCTTCGAAGTCTACCCGCCGCTTCTTCAAGCTCCCCTAGCCGCCAGCCGCGAATCACCTCTCTCAGCGTGTGCCCTCGCTCCCCCCTGCTTTGTCGCACCAGCCCCAGCACATTCCCTGCCTCGTCCTCGGCGCCGTCGAAGTCTTTCGTCCAGCGTGTACCGAGCTTTTTTGCATGCTCGGGCGCTATCCCAACCGTGCCAGAAGCTCGAACTGCTGCGACGCGGGCCCTCCACGCCGGCCTTTTTTGGCACACTTCTGCGACATACCGAGCGAGCGATACGGCAGTACTGAGCGGGTCGAGTAAGTGGGCCTTGTTAAGAATGCCTAGCACGGGCTCCTGCGCCCTATGCAGTCTAGTTTTACCGGCGGCGACATACGGCTCGGAGTTCGCACGACGGTGCGGGGGCTGGGGAGGTTCACCGCAGCGTTGGGACCCGGTTCCTGCCATCGCCGCTACTCCCAACCTCTGCGTCGTCGAGATCGGCAGAGCTCCCAACCGTTCGGCCTCCTCTGCGCGCTGGTCGTAGCGCAGGTCCGTTGTTCTGCGTGCTCGCTTCGTGCCGACACCCTACGATGGTGAACTCCTACTTTGTCGCGATATCGGCGCGACCTACCTGCAACTCGCTTCATACCCCTTCGGCATCCCGAAAGCGTACGTCTTCGGTATCCCGATCGACATGCCGGTGCTTGTACAAAATCTGTCGACTTCCACCAAGGCGTCCTGCAAGCATGCTTCCCTAAGACGCGACAAGCGGGTGAGGTCGTCTGCGAAAGATTCGCTCGTCACCCCTCCCACGTCGTCCACTCTGCGCACCACGATGGACAACAGCGCGTTGATGAGGATCACGCTCAGGGGGCAGCCCTGCAGTATCCCGTTGTTGGTGAAGAAGATACCTCCCACTCCATGTGCAGCTTGTACCGCCTTCGTAGTCGCGCGTAAATGTCGCGCAGCGGCCCGAGGATTCTCCCCAGGCCCAGCTCCCCCACCATCTGCAACACGATGTCTCGCGGCACCTTGTCAAAACACTTGGCAAAGTCTAGGGCCACGCCGTATAGCTCCTTACCCGTCAAGAGCGCTTCTTCGATCTGCGAGGCGATTTCGAATACCACGTCCTCGGTTCCGTGTTTTGGCCTGAACCCGTGCTGGCTATCTGCTATCCAGTTCTCCTGCCACAGGACGACGTCCCTGAGCCGCGTACTCGCCTACAAGCGATAGACCGCACTTGTGACGGCGATCGGCCGCAACGTCAGCGGGTCAAGAGTTTTGACTTCGGGATTAGCGTGACCGCGGCTTCCAGCAACGCGTCTGGCCATGTCCCGGTCGCTTCTATCGCGTTGAACACCGCTGCCAGGGCGTTCAGTAGCGGCAATAGCAGCTTCTCCAGCTCCGTTGTGTTCCATCCGTCCACACCTGGGACACCGGCATCCCTCTTCTTTCCAAGAACGCTTTTCAGATCCTCGCCCGTCAAATCTCGGCATTCCATCGGACGATATTCGATGTACTCCACATACTCCGTCCGGAACGCTTCATAACTTGGCTCCTGTTTGCTCTCGTACATCCGGTTAACCGGCGCCCACTCCTTCTGCAACACCGCCGTGCGTTCGCCGTGTACTGGCTCACCACCTTCAGCGCCACCAGGCCATCCGCCCTCATCTTCCTTGTTCGCACAGTGGAGATTTTGCATCTTGTTCTCCAGCTGTGCAATCCTCCCTTTACGCGCTTGTGCTGTCAGCGAACGGCTTCTCGCTTCCAGCTTCTACCTCACGGTCTGAGTGACGCTCAAGTCTGATGGACGCCGCGGCTAATCGCGCACCTTCGGTATTGGTCCGGCCATAGAATCCAGACCAGATCGGGTCTCGTTTGTCGCAACCTGGGCTAGCCAAAGTCAATAAAAAAAAGGCGACTATGTCTGAATCCCCTTCACTACCCAGCCTCATGGATCGACCGGTGACTCTAAAGCAACCGAACCTTCAAACTTCCAAGAAAATGCCAAAACCGATTCTTGCACTCGCGCAGTGACAAATGGCGAATGCTGTCGTATACTCGTCGAATGCGTCAGGTTGTTTCAAGTCGTGCGATCTCTGTTTCGAACACAGCGTGCACCTAGACGTCGTGAACCACGTGACGAACCCACTACCGCAGGCGCAAAAAAAAAAAAAGAAAAACTCACCGCCTCCCTCCGCCAGGATGCGAGAAATCGTTTCGATCCAGGCAGGACAGTGCGGGAACCAGATCGGGTCGAAGTTCTGGGAAGTGGTCAGCGATGAGCACGGCGTGGACCCGACGGGAACGTACCAGGGAGACTCGGACCTGCAGTTGGAGCGCATCAATGTGTACTTCAACGAAGCGACGGGAGGACGGTACGTGCCGCGTGCGGTGCTGATGGACTTGGAACCGGGGACGATGGACTCCGTGCGAGCGGGTCCGTACGGACAGATCTTCCGACCGGACAACTTCGTGTTCGGCCAAACGGGAGCAGGCAACAACTGGGCGAAGGGTCACTACACCGAGGGAGCGGAGCTGATCGACTCGGTGCTGGACGTGTGCAGGAAGGAGGCAGAGAGCTGCGACTGTCTGCAGGGGTTCCAGTTGTCGCACTCGCTCGGAGGCGGGACGGGATCCGGGATGGGAACATTGTTGATCTCGAAGTTGCGTGAGGAGTACCCGGACAGGATGATGGTGACCTTCTCTGTGATTCCGTCGCCGAAGGTGTCTGACACTGTTGTTGAGCCGTACAACGCGACGCTGTCGATCCACCAGCTTGTTGAGAACGCAGACGAGTGTGTGATGATCGACAACGAGGCGCTGTACGACATCTGCTTCCGAACACTGAAGCTGACGACGCCGACGTTCGGAGACTTGAACCACTTGGTGTCGGCTGTGATGTCGGGTGTGACGTGCTGCCTGCGATTCCCGGGTCAGTTGAACTCCGACCTGAGGAAGCTGGCAGTGAACCTGATCCCGTTCCCGCGTCTGCACTTCTTCCTTGTCGGATTCGCGCCGCTGACGAGCCGCGGGTCGCAGCAGTACCGAGCGCTGACTGTGCCTGAGTTGACGCAGCAGTCGTTCGATGCGAAGAACATGATGTGCGCGTCGGACCCGCGCCACGGGCGATACCTGACTGCATGCCAGCTGTTCCGTGGGCGGATCTCGACGAAGGAAGTGGACGAGCAGATGTTGAACGTGCAGAACAAGAACAGTTCGTACTTCGTCGAGTGGATCCCGAACAACATCAAGAGCGCCATCTGCGACATCCCGCCGAAGGGTCTGAAGATGTCGACGTGCTTCGTGGGCAACAACACGTGCATCCAGGAGATGTTCAAGAGAGTGTCCGAGCAGTTCACTGCCATGTTCCGCAGAAAGGCGTTCCTGCACTGGTACACGGGTGAGGGCATGGACGAGATGGAGTTCACTGAGGCTGAGTCCAACATGAACGACCTTGTCTCGGAGTACCAGCAGTACCAGGATGCAACCGTCGAGGAGGAGGGCGAGTTCGACGAGGAGGAAGGTGAGGGCGAGCAGTACTGATTGATTCCGAGGCGCCGAAAACGCGTCGGCTTTTGTGTTTCCCCTTCTTTGTTTGTTTTGTTCTCTTTTTTTCCAGCAAAAGCACAACTTCTTCTTCTAGGCGTCTGCCGTGCGTTCCAGCTTGCGACTACATTGAAGATTGCCAACATGAGTAACCAGCGGTGACAAGGTACCCTGGTGGGTAGGCAGAACACCCTTTTGCTACCAAAATACTTGAATTCTTTCATGCTTGACTCAGGTTCAGTCTGGCTTTCGTCTGACTCAGACGAACGTCAGACAGCCGGCGTGTGCCGTCGAGTTCAACCTGACCCCCAAGGATGAGTTTTGCTTCTTTTCGCTTCAGTGCCTCCTCGATGTAACCCACCCATTGCGAGTAGCTTATACCGCAGAAATTCCGGTCCTATAGAATCCCACCATCCCCGTTCTTGTGCACCCCTGTGCAACCCTGCGCGCACTGTTGCAAACCTCTTTATCTCAGTCGCACGAGCTATTCGTTTCCTCGGTGTACAGTTCGTTCTTTTTCCCGTTCATGCGACTCGCAGCTGTACGCGGTGAAATTCGAAGGAGGCAATAGGCTGTAGCATACGAAATACAGGAAAATGTGAGTATCGTGCGGGAGATGAGCCCTGCCAAAAAACCCTGGTCAGGCCGAATGAAAAGCTGGCAAACGAAGGTGCATTGGCGCGGAACCGGTTGGCTGAAGATCTGCGTGGCGAGAGAGCTCCAATGAAAGAGCTGCGTGAACTTGTTAGGCATAACGCTCGATGCGGACGGCATTCCTTCGCCCAACCTTCTATAAGCCTTGTTGCTCAGTCCTTCTGGGTCTACACTGGGGTTCATCTGCAGCTTGTCCAATTTCCTGTCAACCACTGTAGCATCGGCTTCGGTTTCCCAGGTCGGTCGTGCGTCTTGCGCCACGAAGAAACGAGGCATTGTTCATGCATGCCAAGCACACCACTTTCAGAAGACCCAGCCGAACCTGAAATCAGTATACAAGGGAGGGTCAGGAAGGGAAGAAATCCCGACTGGAATTGTACCAAGCACACTCCTCCTCGCAGAAAGCCTAAATCACTTCTAAGAAACTTCGAAGATGAGGGAATGCATCTCGATCCACATCGGCCAGGCCGGTTGCCAAGTTGGTAACGCGTGCTGGGAGCTGTACTGCCTCGAGCACGGGATCCAGCCGGATGGTGCGATGCCGTCGGACAAGACCATCGGCATTGAGGACGACGCGTACAACACCTTCTTCTCTGAGACGGGAGCTGGCAAGCACGTGCCGCGTGCTGTGTTCCTCGACTTGGAGCCGACTGTCATCGACGAGGTGAGGACCGGCACGTACCGTCAGTTGTTCCACCCGGAGCAGTTGATCAGCGGCAAGGAGGACGCCGCCAACAACTACGCCCGTGGTCACTACACGATCGGCAAGGAGATGGTTGACCTGTGCCTTGACAGGATCAGGAAGCTGGCGGACAACTGCACGGGTCTGCAGGGTTTCCTGGTGTTCAACTCCGTCGGAGGAGGTACTGGATCCGGTCTTGGAGCCCTCCTGTTGGAGCGTCTGTCGGTTGACTACGGCCGCAAGTCGAAGCTCGGGTTCACTGTGTACCCGTCGCCGCAGGTGTCGACGGCTGTTGTTGAGCCGTACAACAGTGTGTTGTCGACCCACTCCCTGTTGGAGCACACCGACGTCGCTGTCATGTTGGACAACGAAGCCATCTACGACATCTGCCGCCGTAACCTTGACATCGAGAGGCCGACGTACACGAACCTGAACAGACTGATTGCTCAGGTGATCTCGTCGCTGACGGCGTCGCTGCGTTTCGACGGAGCGTTGAACGTCGACGTGACGGAGTTCCAGACCAACTTGGTGCCGTACCCGCGTATCCACTTCATGTTGTCGTCGTTCGCGCCGGTGATCTCGGCTGAGAAGGCGTACCACGAGCAGCTGTCTGTTGCGGAGATCACGAACTCCGTTTTCGAGCCGGCGGCGATGATGGCGAAGTGCGACCCTCGTCACGGAAAGTACATGGCCTGCTGCCTGATGTACCGTGGTGACGTCGTCCCGAAGGACGTCAACGCGTCCGTGGCGACGATCAAGACGAAGAGGACGATCCAGTTCGTGGACTGGTCGCCGACTGGGTTCAAGTGCGGTATCAACTACCAGCCGCCGACGGTTGTGCCGGGAGGTGACCTTGCCAAGGTGCAGAGAGCCGTGTGCATGATCTCCAACAGCACTGCGATCGCTGAGGTGTTCGCCCGCATTGACCACAAGTTCGACTTGATGTACTCCAAGAGAGCCTTCGTCCACTGGTACGTGGGTGAGGGTATGGAGGAAGGTGAGTTCTCTGAGGCCAGAGAGGACTTGGCCGCCCTCGAGAAGGACTACGAAGAGGTCGGTGCTGAGTCGGCTGACATCGAAGGTGAGGAGGATGTCGAGGAGTACTGATCGTTGCAGTCTCTCTTTTCTCGCTTTTTCTTAGTAGAACCCCCCAAACTACGCATTTCTTTTTTCTGCTTTGTTGCCTTTTCTTTCTCTGAGTTTCAAAGAGTACTCAGTCTTTTTTTGCTTTGACTCAACACCAAGCGGCTTCAGAATTTGTCCTGTTTCGCGGGACGCCGGTTGCCACAAGGTGTCTTCCTCTCATTCACTTCATGCGCCGTTTTTTCTTTTCATTTTGTACATGTTTTAACGACGCCGTTTCCCGACCGAACCCGCCGCTCCGCTTCGGCAGCACACGCCGATTGGGGAGGGGTTGAGGTTCTGAACGCGAGACACCTGTTGTTCCGGTGTTCATCACGACATCGCTCGAACGTCAGGTCGCGTTCAACGAACCCACAAAAGAAAACAAGGAGCTAAAAAGCTGTCTCCCGTCCCCTTTTTCTGTTTCGCTCCCGTCTGGGCACATGAAGTAACGACTCCACTGATCTTTCGCTTTCTTCTTTGTGGACTGCTGTCGGATGGCTACGTGAGACCCGGAAATGGATCCTACGCAAGGCTTTGGCGTTACATACCAGCCTAGCTATAAAAGTGTGGCGTCATGCAAAAACATGTGTCGGTGCACACGTCGCAAGCCCAAGTTAACCCAAACGAAACCACTTCTTGCGAAAACGGGTTTGCGATCTCCCTGTCTCGAGCACAACGTGCACCTGGACGTTGTAAACCACCCCCACTAACGCAGACTCAAAAAAAGAAAAGCTCGTCACGTCCCTCCGTACAAGATGAGAGAAATCGTTTCGATCCAGGCAGGACAGTGCGGGAACCAGATCGGGTCGAAGTTCTGGGAAGTGGTCAGCGATGAGCACGGCGTGGACCCGACGGGAACGTACCAGGGAGACTCGGACCTGCAGTTGGAGCGCATCAATGTGTACTTCAACGAAGCGACGGGAGGACGGTACGTGCCGCGTGCGGTGCTGATGGACTTGGAACCGGGGACGATGGACTCCGTGCGAGCGGGTCCGTACGGACAGATCTTCCGACCGGACAACTTCGTGTTCGGCCAAACTGGAGCAGGCAACAACTGGGCGAAGGGTCACTACACCGAGGGAGCGGAGCTGATCGACTCGGTGCTGGACGTGTGCAGGAAGGAGGCAGAGAGCTGCGACTGTCTGCAGGGGTTCCAGTTGTCGCACTCGCTCGGAGGCGGGACGGGATCCGGGATGGGAACATTGTTGATCTCGAAGTTGCGTGAGGAGTACCCGGACAGGATGATGGTGACCTTCTCTGTGATTCCGTCGCCGAAGGTGTCTGACACTGTTGTTGAGCCGTACAACGCGACGCTGTCGATCCACCAGCTTGTTGAGAACGCAGACGAGTGTGTGATGATCGACAACGAGGCGCTGTACGACATCTGCTTCCGAACGCTGAAGCTGACGACGCCGACGTTCGGAGACTTGAACCACTTGGTGTCGGCTGTGATGTCGGGTGTGACGTGCTGCCTGCGATTCCCGGGTCAGTTGAACTCCGACCTGAGGAAGCTGGCAGTGAACCTGATCCCGTTCCCGCGTCTGCACTTCTTCCTTGTCGGATTCGCGCCGCTGACGAGCCGCGGGTCGCAGCAGTACCGAGCGCTGACTGTGCCTGAGTTGACGCAGCAGTCGTTCGATGCGAAGAACATGATGTGCGCGTCGGACCCGCGCCACGGGCGATACCTGACTGCATGCCAGCTGTTCCGTGGGCGGATCTCGACGAAGGAAGTGGACGAGCAGATGTTGAACGTGCAGAACAAGAACAGTTCGTACTTCGTCGAGTGGATCCCGAACAACATCAAGAGCGCCATCTGCGACATCCCGCCGAAGGGTCTGAAGATGTCGACGTGCTTCGTGGGCAACAACACGTGCATCCAGGAGATGTTCAAGAGAGTGTCCGAGCAGTTCACTGCCATGTTCCGCAGAAAGGCGTTCCTGCACTGGTACACGGGTGAGGGCATGGACGAGATGGAGTTCACTGAGGCTGAGTCCAACATGAACGACCTTGTCTCGGAGTACCAGCAGTACCAGGATGCAACCGTCGAGGAGGAGGGCGAGTTCGACGAGGAGGAAGGTGAGGGCGAGCAGTACTGATTGATTCCGAGGCGCCGAAAACGCGTCAGCTTTTGTGTTTCCCCTTCTTTGTTTGTTTTGTTCTCTTTTTTTCCAGCAAAAGCACAACTTCTTCTTCTGGGCGTCTGCCGTGCGTTCCAGCTTACGACTACATCGAAGTTTGAGAACCTGAGTAGCCAGCGGTGACGGGAGGAAGTTACCCTGGCGAGTAGGCTCTTTTGCTACCAATACTTGAATTCTTTCATGCTTGACTCAGGTTCAGTCTGGCCTTCGTCTGACTCGGACGAACGCCAGACAGAGCCGGCGAATGCAGTCTGGCTCAACCCAACCGCCAAGGATGAGTTTTGCCTCTTTTCGATTCGGTCCCTCCCGAATTTAGCCCACCCATTGCGAGTAGGTTATACCCTTCAGGTCCTATAGAATCCCACCATCCCCGTTCTTGTGCACCTCTGCGCAACCCTGCGCGCTGTTGCAAACCTCTTTATCTGAGTCGCACCAGCCACGTTTCCTCGGTGTACAGATCGTTCTTTCGCTGTTCCCGTTTTCACATTTCTTCCGTTCATCGACGCGCTGCCCTGCAATATCCACACGAAACACAGGAGCATTGCGTATCGTCCCGGGCGTAAGCCCTCAACAAACAAACTGTAAGTGTACCCAGAGACCAGATCAAGGGGACAGAAAAATCGAGTCACTGAAGATCATGTGTGCCCCGGAGAAGCTCAGTTGTATTTCCGGAACTTGGGGCCGTTCAAAGTCTTTGCTGGGGGGCAGCTTACCGGAAACGAGTTTCCTGAGATGAGGCGCGTCACGCGTCAGCCTGGTAGGACATTGCTGAGAAGCGGCAGTCGTGCTCCCTGCTGTGATCGGTCGGGAGGTGTCGAGCCAAGCCTCGTTTCCAAAAGCTTTCTGCTCTGTACTGTTTCCATAGGCCGCTCAGAACGCTGCTATTGCATGTAAAACCAAAGACAATCACCTTGTTCATGCTAAGCACACCGTGAGGCGGTCCACCCCCGGCAGAACGACTGATGACAGCCCTTGGGTTAGTTGAGGTTCGAATGCAGAATATCTGTAGCGATGGCCTGCGTTAGCGACGTCTTTGATCGTACCGGGTCGCGCTTCTGGCGTTTGTACTCATTTGAATCATCGTCTTCGCGCGGTCGCCTTGCGACTTCCTAGCCGGTTTGCATGCGTCTTGGAACCCCTGCCTTCGCTTTCACGGGCGGCGCTGGGCACTTCTTCTTCCGTTGGGGGTCGTCATCTCTCATCTTTCGAGACTGGGGGTCCTGTGAACATGCAATGTGAATAGCCTCTATTCGAGCCCACCCGGCTTTAATGCGTGAAAAAGTGTATTGTTTTTGGACTAGATAATAGTGCGGAGCTAACTTTTTTTCCCCTGGCAAAATGCATAGGGGTGGCAGATTGAGCGGGAGTCGGCCTTTAGGCCGGTAGGCCCGGGTTCGAACCCCGCCCATCACACTTTTCCGGTCGAAGATTTTTTTCGAGGTTAGTTGCGGTTCGGGGTCTAATGTGCCCGATATTAGCGTTCTTTGCGGAGTTTCTCAGTATCTCGCGGTATTTGGGCCCCGCTTTGGACCCCGGAAACGGAGTCGGGGGGGGTCCGGGGGCCCCGGGTACTGGCAAACTTGCGCTACCACACGCCGCCGAACTCAGCATCTCCAGAAGTTCTGGCAGAACCCAAACTTTGCTTCGCCCGAACTTTGCATCACTCGAACTTAGCGTCGTCCGAACTGAGCTTCACCAGAATCGCCCGAACTTTGCTTCGCCCGAACTTAGCATCACCCGAACTTAGCATCACTCGAACTTAGCGTCGTCCGGACTGAGCTTCACCAGAACTTAGCATCGCCCGAACTTAGCTTCGCCCGAACTTTACTGTTTCCCGAACTTTAACTGCTGCATCCAGTCTCGCCCCGCGCCGGTCTTTAGCCGAGCGCACGTACTTACCGGCGCCGATGCCTTCCTTGCTGGTGATGGTGTCATTGGCGGAGCCGGGACCGGCGCTCGCCCGTTCGCGTTCCGGAGTGAAGTTTGCTGCTAATTGGTGTGTTCTCCTCGAGGCGTGATTGGCCTTTGCACTGTGATCGCTGCCGGTCTCGCCGCTTTGCTGCGGCGTCTTAGTGGCGCTGGTCCCCCCTGACCCTTCGATTCAGCCCCGGGGTGGCAGGCGCTGGCGAATCCTCGCGCTTTCTGCTGCGCTGTTACTCCGTCGTTGCAATTTGGGTTAGAATGCAAAGAATCTGTGGCGATAACCTGCATCGCCGGCGTCGCAGTTATGTCTTCGCACGTGATGTGTCATGCTTCCGCCTCTTCCCGCTGGTCTTGATCGTCGCGTTCAGGCGCGCAGTGCTTTGCTTCTCCTTCGACTGCTCGTCCAGGTTCATCGGTTGCGCGTCGATAGTTGCTTCCTTGTGCGATGGCCTATTGTGGAGCTGCCGAGGTTGATCGTCGCTTCTTCGTATTCGCTCGAGACCGGGTTTCGCACTTCGTCCTTCGCTGCTTTCGGAAGTACCAGCACCACGTTGGCGCGCTTCGCTTGCTACTGGCGGACTGTCTCAGCAGACCGCTCTGGAAAACCCAAACCAAATCTGAAATCAGTACGAAACGAGTAAATCAAGGGGGAAATCTCGTCTTCTGGAATTGAATCAAGCACACACCTCGCAGAAAGCCTACATCAAATCTAAGAAACTTCGAAAATGAGGGAATGCATCTCGATCCACATCGGCCAGGCCGGTTGCCAAGTTGGTAACGCGTGCTGGGAGCTGTACTGCCTCGAGCACGGGATCCAGCCGGATGGTGCGATGCCGTCGGACAAGACGATCGGCATTGAGGACGACGCATACAACACCTTCTTCTCTGAGACGGGAGCTGGCAAGCACGTGCCGCGTGCTGTGTTCCTCGACTTGGAGCCGACTGTCATCGACGAGGTGAGGACCGGCACGTACCGTCAGTTGTTCCACCCGGAGCAGTTGATCAGCGGCAAGGAGGACGCCGCCAACAACTACGCCCGTGGTCACTACACGATCGGCAAGGAGATGGTTGACCTGTGCCTTGACAGGATCAGGAAGCTGGCGGACAACTGCACGGGTCTGCAGGGTTTCCTGGTGTTCAACTCCGTCGGAGGAGGTACTGGATCCGGTCTTGGAGCCCTCCTGTTGGAGCGTCTGTCGGTTGACTACGGCCGCAAGTCGAAGCTCGGGTTCACTGTGTACCCGTCGCCGCAGGTGTCGACGGCTGTTGTTGAGCCGTACAACAGTGTGTTGTCGACCCACTCCCTGTTGGAGCACACCGACGTCGCTGTCATGTTGGACAACGAAGCCATCTACGACATCTGCCGCCGTAACCTTGACATCGAGAGGCCGACGTACACGAACCTGAACAGACTGATTGCGCAGGTGATCTCGTCGCTGACGGCGTCGCTGCGTTTCGACGGAGCGTTGAACGTCGACGTGACGGAGTTCCAGACCAACTTGGTGCCGTACCCGCGTATCCACTTCATGTTGTCGTCGTTCGCGCCGGTGATCTCGGCTGAGAAGGCGTACCACGAGCAGCTGTCTGTTGCGGAGATCACGAACTCCGTTTTCGAGCCGGCGGCGATGATGGCGAAGTGCGACCCTCGTCACGGAAAGTACATGGCCTGCTGCCTGATGTACCGTGGTGACGTCGTCCCGAAGGACGTCAACGCGTCCGTGGCGACGATCAAGACGAAGAGGACGATCCAGTTCGTGGACTGGTCGCCGACTGGGTTCAAGTGCGGTATCAACTACCAGCCGCCGACGGTTGTGCCGGGAGGTGACCTTGCCAAGGTGCAGAGAGCCGTGTGCATGATCTCCAACAGCACTGCGATCGCTGAGGTGTTCGCCCGCATTGACCACAAGTTCGACTTGATGTACTCCAAGAGAGCCTTCGTCCACTGGTACGTGGGTGAGGGTATGGAGGAAGGTGAGTTCTCTGAGGCCAGAGAGGACTTGGCCGCTCTCGAGAAGGACTACGAAGAGGTCGGTGCTGAGTCGGCTGACATCGAAGGTGAGGAGGATGTCGAGGAGTACTGATCGTTGCACCCTCTCTTTCTCGTCCCCGTTTTCTGCTTTTTTTTTTCTTCTTTTTTCTTCTTCAAGGATTTCTTCTTTCTGTTTACCGCAACCTTTTTCGTGAGAGGTAACAACCACAGGTGTTTACCTCTCATTCACTTCACGTGTCTTTTTCTTTTCTCATTAAGCACGGCTTAGTTGGAAGTACCCGGACGCGGCCAGGTGAGAATCGGAAAGCAGTCGAATTGCTACCAACCTATGCAACAAAATCTGGCTCCACTGCCGGCTTTAATGCGTTCATTGAAGAAGGAAACAAGCTTCCTTCCCCCCCTCGCTAGGCTCCATCAAGTCCAGTAGTGGGGCGACCGGATACTCCTCGGAGAGATGGTCCCTGCACTCTAACTCGTCTCTCTCTCTCTCTCTCTCTCTCAAGTCCACACACCGGCGGCGTCCGGGCACTTTCCATTTCTTTCTTCTTTTCCTTTTTTCTTTTCGGATTCCATGTTGTACATGCTATTACCACAACCCATTTCCCGACTAGAAGCCGGCACTCCACAATCGGCAGCCCACGCTGTCGATCGCGGAGGGGCTGAGTTTCAGAATGCGAAAAACCTGTTGTTCCGGTGTTCATCAAGACACCGCTCGAACGGCAGGCCGCTTTCTAAGTATCCCTCCTTTCAAAATACCAACTTTCACTCTAAAATAATAAGGCCCCGCATTTCTCACGCGAAAGAAAAAGAGCGGATCGCAAAAAAACGCTGCCCTCCCCGCACCCCCTTTTTCTTTCTTCCAGCCCCCTGCCTCTTTTCCATTTTAGACGCTGGTTCCCGTCTGAGCACATGAAGCAGTGCCCCGCCGATCTTTTGCTTTCTTGTCGCCGGGCTTCTGTCGCAAAGGTGGTGAAGCCGATTCTCGAGAATTCTGGGTGGAAGTAGAAGGGATAACCCTGGTCCGGCTGGTCTGCTACGGGGTATCAAACTCGGCCGGCCAAGTAGGAGGGTGGAAGTCGATTCATCGTGGGAATGCTAAGCGCGTATCTAGCCACTCACCAGGAAGGTGTTGGGCACCGGATTCCAAAGGAATCGGAAAACAAAAGTTGCACACGGGCCGCTTGGGACCAATCTTTTAGCAAATTCGTCATTGGTGGCGTCGGTCTCATCAGTCACAAACTTGGCTAGCCAGAGCTCAACTGTGCGAAGATGTCTAGATCCCTTTCACTACCCGACTTCCAGCCCCAATGGTCAACCAAATCTCTGAACACCAGACTTTTAAACTACCATAAACGCTCACAAAGAGTGTGGCACATGTACGTTACGTAGTATGTGCCGTGATGGGAGTCGCCGCCAACCCTCGAATGGAAAACACAATACACGCTGGAATGGTAGCGGGAAACAAAGGGGAGGAAATGATCGTCGACGTAGCGACGTAGCTGTCGCAGACAAACCAGGACCGGGCTTGGTAAGGGTGCGCGGATGCATCCTTTCTCCAGCAACTGTGCACTTGACAGTACTCATGCACTTCATACCCCGGTCTCCAGCCTCCTCAAAGCGCCTGTTCTCCAAGTCTCTGGCAGGGTCATTCATGCGGTTCATCAAAAATATTTTAATCTCAAAGACTTCTGCGCCTTGGCGCAGAGTCCTTCACGTAGTTCACCAGGACCTTGATATTTCAACGACTTCCCCTTGTAAACTTCAGCTCATCAAAAACTTGATCTTTAAAATTCCACCCCTTCGGGTTTCATGTAGCCTAGCACGAAGTGAACCGCCAACCTCACGCTGCAGGGTACCAAGGGTAAAACAAAAAAAAGCAGCAGAAAAGACGAACCCGGGAAGATGAGCAGGTACGGGAGCGCCGGGCGAGGCGGCCTGCTGGGCCGGCAGATGGACCCCCACTTCGTGGGCCCCGCGATCGCGAAGCTGGGGCGGCTGCCGCCGAGCCACCACGCCGGGTACCCGATGAGCGGGCGGAGCCACGCGCACGGCGGCGGAGGCGGCAGCGGTGGGCGGCCGGGAAAGGGCGGCCGCGACCGGGACGGCGGCCGGGCGCCGGCGTACGGCGGCGGCGGCGCCCCCGCCCGCCACCGTCGACGCCCACCCTGCCGGGGATTCGCGGGCAAGCTTCCGTCGCCGGCGGCCAAGTCGCCGCTGCCGGCCGGCAGACCGCTCAACCACACCCCGCAGGGGTGGCCCTAAGCGGCCAGATTGCGGAGTCGTTGGCAGAATCTGACCTGACCCCCCCCCCCCTATATACAGGCTATTTTCACTGTGGAGGGGGGACGCTACCTGTCACTCTCTAAGGTGGTCACCACGGTGGGTGGTCAGAAAAAAAAAATTTTTTTTTTGGCCCAAATACCCCAAATACCACACTTTGGAAAATTTTTGTGGGCCCACTTTTGCCAGGGAATTTTGACCATTTCACCTTAGAGAATTCGACCACCCAGCCTCCAAGGCAACTGCACTGTAGAAGGGGGGGGGGGGTCCCTTGCAAAGTCGTTGGGGGCTCTCAGGGTAGTGTCAGCACTGCACACCCCCCCTTCCCGACGGGCCAGGGCTTATGCTCCACGTGTGGAACGTGTGGATTTCCACACGTTAATTCTTTTTGGATTTTGTTCCCCCACGTGTGGATCCACAGGTACCACATGTGGATTTTGATTTATTGGTCCACATGCAGGGGAGTCCAGGTCCAGCCAGGTGTCGCCAAGTCCAGTAGTCACCTAGCGACGCTATTTTCTTTTGCCGTCGCACATGAGGGGAAAGGGTGTTTCCCCCCCTCGAACCTTAAGCGCCCACATGTGGACCACACGTATTTTCTCTGAGACCGAAAACGGAGCGTAAGCCCTGCGACGGGTACCGCACAGCCATATTTCTTTTGTGTTAACAATGCATTGTTGGTACTAAATATTAGTAGTTGGCAGCGTACTACACGAAGCTTACCAAAGCAGGTGAGTTCCGCTTGTGCGCACAAACAAAATTTGTTCATGCGGTTCATCAAGTTTTTTAATCTCAAAGGCTTCTGCGCCTTCGCGCAGAGTCCTTCACGTAGTTCATCAGGACCTTGATCTTTCAAAAGAGACTTCCCCTTGTAAACTTTAGCGTATGAAAAACTCGATCTTCAAGAAAGATTCCACCCCTTCGGGGTTCATGTAGCCTAACACGAAGTGAACCGCCAACCTCACGCTCCAGGGGCAAAACAAAAAAAACAGCAAAAGAGACGAACCCGGGAAGATGAGCAGGTACGGGAGCGCCGGGCGAGGCGGCCTGCTGGGCCGGCAGATGGACCCCCACTTCGTGGGCCCCGCGATCGCGCAGCTGGGGCGGCTGCCGCCGAGCCACCACGCCGGGTACCCGATGAGCGGGCGGAGCCACGCGCACGGCGGCGGAGGCGGCGGCGGCGGCCTGCGGCCGGGAAAGGGCGGCCGCGACCGGGACGGCGGCCGGGCGCCGGCGTACGGCGGCGGCGGCGCCCCCCGCGGCAGGGGCATGCGGATGCGCGACGGCCCGCCGCCGTCGACGCCCACCCTGCCGGGGAGGGACAGAGAGCGCGACAGAGACTTCGCGGGCAAGCTTCCGTCGCCGGCGGCCAAGTCGCCTCTGCCGGCCGGGAGCCCGCTCAACCACCCCCCCTTGTTGGCAGCGAACCTCGCCCTCCCGGCGGCGGGCGCCGCACAGCCGGCCGCCACGACCCCGCAAACATCCGCGGAGGACCGCATCGAAGTCGAACTCCCCAACATCCACCCGGTGGCCCGTGCCTCCGCTTTGCTGGGCGCCCAGCCGTACGTCGCCACCGGCGATAGCGACGGGTCCATCACCTTCGTCAGCAGCCTTGGTGAACCGACCTGCGTGTTCACCCTCCCCCTCGGCGTGCCGCTCTCCGCCCTGGTTGCGAAACGCGACTACCTCTTCGTCGCCTCGCACACGACGCTCCTGGTCTTCTCGGTCGCAGAACTCGAGACCGCCCTCGCCCGCGCGGCCGACGACGCGAGGATCGAAGCCGAGCTCAAAAAAAACAGCCCGGATCCGACCGAAGACGCAGGCAAGCCCAGGAGCCGGTCGGGGTCGCCGGTGCCGGGAGACAAAGGGAAAAAAGCGGAAAACGCGGCGGAAAAAGAGAAGGAGAAGGAGCGGGAAAAGGAGGTCGCGAAGCGCGGCATCCGCGCCGCGCCGGTCGCCCGGTGCGCCGTGGCGTCGCCGATCGCCGTGTCGCTCGCGGTCGTGGAGGCCGGCGGGCGGAAGGGCCACGCGCTGTACGTCGGTGACTCGGCCGGGGCCGTGGCGACGTACCTCTTCCATCCGGACACCGCGACCCTCGCCGCCGGCGCCGAGACGTGGCAGCTGCACAAGTCGAACGTCACCGGGGTGCTTTGCGACGGCAGCCGCCTGATGACCTGCTCCCACGACGGGTCGGTCCTCTTCACCGATGTCAAGGTGCTCCCCTTGTTATTTTCTTTGTATAAGCACCTGCTTTGTAAGAAATGCTTGAGGAGACTGCCAGTTGCGATAGATCAAAGGAGGTAAATGTGCTGTAGCCCACACGAAACACAGGTAAATCTGGGTTTAGTGGCGGGCGTACAAATGTAAGCCTGAGCAATGAGCGAACCAACACCAAACTGAAGATCATGTCACTGCCACAGTTTACATGTCCGTGCTTCACATGGAGATCCCTAACTCAAGACATACCAGGTGAAAAAGAAGAAGAACAACCTGAAGAGAGGCCTGAAACTCGGCCTGCTCAAGAAAATACTCGAGGGACTGCCTTGTGCTCATTTCGAAGGAGGCTAGAGGGGGAGAAAACAATACAACTACAAAGTGGGTCTTTTTTGTTGAACGCTTACTGCCAGCTGCAAAATATCAAAGGAGGTAAATGTGCTGTAGCCCACGCGAAACACAGGTGAATCTGGGTTTAGTGGCGGGCGTACGCGTTCAACAAAAAAGACCCACCTTGTAGTTGTATTGTTTCTCCCCCTCTAGCCTCCTTCGAAGTAAGCACAAGGCAGCCCCTCGAGTATTTCCAAGACAAGTCGAAATAATAACACCGTTTTTTGTTTGGTTGTGTGTACGTGTATAAACCCTGTTTTGAGTGATTTGGCACAGCACGCTGCCATCCGACACTTTTTGACACATACAAGCAAGCTTGTTACTATAAAAAAAGGTGCAACCTGGAACCACGTCCAGTATTTGGTTCAGGGTGCGGTCAACGAAATACTATGTCGCTGGTTTGGCTGACTGCTCTCCCAAAGGCTGGTTCCAAGCCGGTTGCGGTGTTGTAAGAGCATTCTGCAGACTGGCGTGCTTCATTACCCATGTAAGCATCGTATGTATGGGACACCCGCGCACTGAGCACGCCTGTGAGGCCAATAATTCCAAGTCGGAGTATGTCAGACAAGGGTTTTATTAGTGAGCGGTCAAATTAGTGAAGTTTTCAGCTCAAAATTAGTGACCATTTTCGACCGTCCACTAATTAAAACGCCCTGATCTGACGTACTACGGGGGCAAGCCCTGGAATCCTTCACAATCACTTGGCGTGTAATAATGAAACGGAAACCTGGCGACGGAGGGACCGGGAACGCTACCCCGACAAGCGCGAAGGTGCTGAGGACCCCTTTTCTACTACTGAACGGTCTATTACTGGAGCGCTGCCGTAAGGAAGCAACCAGCGACCGCAGCAACCGATGCACCTGGACGAGCAATCGAAGGGGAAGCGCGGCACCAAACGCGCGCCTGAGCGCGACGATCAAGACGAGCTTAAGAGGCGAAAACGTGACACATCACGTGCGAAGAGAGAACCGCGCCGTCGGCGATGCAAATTATCGCCACAGATTCTTTGCATTCTAACCCAAACTATTACTGAACGGTCAAATTTAGTGAAGTTCTTGGCTGTTTTTGGGGTTAGTGAACATTCGACCCTTCACTAATAACCCCATCTACGGTACTCATGCCCGAAGGCTAAGGACGGCCCATCGGGCTGAAACAATAGGCGAGCCGCTGCGTCTCAGTTCGTGAAAAGAACAAGCTTGCGGGTCTTCCGCCGGTGTTTTTTCGTACCCACAACTTCAAAATCGTCCACAGGAGAAGGAACCGCACTTGCAGCTAATGCCCTGCCTGCTTGAAGAGACTCGCACAGGACGGAAGAGAACGGCGCTCGGCATAGCGAAGTCCACGAATGTCACCATCGCGTGCGGTATGCAAGACCTTCCACGCACAGCCGACCTAAAAACCTTTCGTCAAGTAGCGGGCTCGATGGCTTTACCAACCCATTGCTATGGAATCGGTAGTCCGTGGTAGCTCGTGATTGAAAACCGGCTCCACTTGCTGCCAGCAACTCCTTACCTCGAAATCTTCCTGGTGGCAGGTGCGCATGCTTGTAGAAGGCACTATTTACCCCGTTTTGTTCTTCTCAGCCAACCCAAGCGAAATTTTCATTGCACACAAAATGTGCTGTAGACGAAACACATGGAAAGTCCAATCTGGGTCCGGGGCCCGGCGGAAGCGGTCGACAAAATACTCGAGGGACTGCCTTGTGCTCATTTCGAAGGAGGCTAGAGGGGGAGAAAACAATACAACCACAAAACGTTTCTCCGCCCCCTCCGCGAGCCTTCTTCCGTTCACTACCGGAAACCCGTAGCGCTCAGATACCCCCTTCGTTTTCCTCACACACCCTATCCCCACAGCTGTCAGCTGCATAGCGATGGACTCTGACAAGCTCTGGCTTGCAGTGGGTGGCGATGTTCCATACGTCAGCATAGTCTGCCTCACGACTGGCAGAGTGCGGAACGTGTTCCGGCTGCCGAACCCCGACTGGAAGGTGCGGAGCGTCAACTTCATCAAAGCCGACGTCGTCGTCGGCGTTGACGACAACTACGTCCTGACGTACTCTCTGAGCGGAAAGCTGCTGGCCAGTCGTTTGACGGCCAGCGACACCGTCCACACCATCGCCGCATCCGACGAAAGCTCCGTGTGGGCCGTCAGCGGCAAGAATGGCAACATCGACATATTCAGGTCGTGATCGACTCGCCGATCGACACCGCCAGCCCGTCCGCGGACGGTCCCTGGCAGTGTCGACATCGGTTGTTGCCCACTAAACCGGCAAGCTGCTGGCAGTGGGCGGTCTGCGGTGATAATTGCCATCTCCAGTCGTGACCTGTCCAGTGACCGGCACGCTGCTGACAATTGCCTTCTGACATGCAGTCCACACCGTGGGTGGTCCGCGGTGAGAATCGGGATAATGTCATCTCTAGGTCGTGACCTGTTCAATGACCTCCCGGCAAGCCGTCCACACCGTAGGCGGTCAGAGGCACAAGGGCCAGGTCTCGCGATGCTGTTCCTTCGCGTCAAGCATCAACGCGACCCCGTGACCTGTAGCAAAGAAGGCATCAAGAATGTCAGTGTCGGCATGTTCAGGTCGTCATTCGATGACTCGCGCCTGGACGTGGCCACACCGAAGTGGCCTCCCACATACGCCGAGAGAGCTCCTTGCGGGCGGCGGCGGGAAGTATGCAGTGTCATTCATGGCACTTACTGCGTGGTTGCGCTCGATGCACCTGGGGATGTATTCTGCTGCCCCATTAAACAGCAGCAGGATCGAAACGCGGAGTTGGAAAGCACAGTTGTACCGCACGAACAACCACTGCCGCCGCGGGAGACATCCGCAGTGTGAAATTGAGAGGAATTTTCTTTTGTCGGCCCGAGTGAAAGCGGTTGGCCGAACTCGCAGTTCTCCCCCACAAATCCAGACCGTCGCCACCTAGTACGGCACCATGCTGAGGAGACCCCGTACTTAGGGTACGGTCCCACCAGGTAGGGGAACGTTCACCGCTACTTCAGAAACAGTGCCGCTAGCTCCTTCAACCGTCAGCCGAACCGTTGCGGCTTCTGTTTTTGCTTGCCTTACCCCCTTCGAGTCGAAGCCCGCTTTTTTTCCCGGTGTATTTCTTCTTGTTTCAGGTAGAGGCCTCGCGAGCTGGCAGCAGGCTGGCGGCTAGGTGAGCCGTTCCACAAGTGAGCGCGACGCGTGCTGTGCTTCCGGTCGGCGAAACATTCACCGACCTCAGCAGTTGCGCGGTAGTCATTGGGCCTGGCAAGTCTCTGAGACTCATCAGGTCGTCGAACGCATTGGTTGCGGGCATGGGTTTGCCTACTGCTGACGGCATGTCCATCAGCAGTTGAGTGTCGCTTGATAACCCCCCAGACTGCGTTCGACTCTCGATGCGACGATGCTTTCAAATCGGCGCACTACCGCGAAAGAGCGGATCACTCAGCGTAGAAAAATATAGCCGCTGGCAACGGGGAGTGAACAGGGCAGAGTCCAAGCTTGAACCGGTTCTGCAAATATCTGGAATGTGGCACGAACTGCTTGGCGCGTCAAGGGTACGTTTCCCGGAATGGGGTGTCCGGAAAGTTTCTTCTCCATGCCTTGACCGGTACATGCTCAAGATCTTTCTCCAGGTCACCGCCCTTGTGATGGGTCTACAGCTTCCCTAAGGCTAAACATGGGTTCTATCAATTTCGCTGTTCACACCTCTGTATCGTAGTAGACTAGTGCAGATTGGACGCACCCGTGATTGAACCCACGAATCTCGCTCTGTATCGTAGGATACTGGACGCACCCGGGTCCTGGAGGAGGTCAGAGACCGCACCAAGAAAAGCGTCTCTTTCAACCTTCCGTCTTTCAGCGCACTCGTAAAAAGGGGAGGGCATGGCCACGAGGGTGTACGACCGTTGCTCACCTCAATGTGGAGAGTAGCAGGCCGGCGGTTTCCGATCGACGTGCTGTACCTGGATTTCGTCGGGAAGGTCAGTTTGGGCTGCGGGATACGAGCCGCTGAATGTGGGGGCGTCCGGCGCGTGCTGTGGACGGGGAACCACGACGTGAGCGACCCTTTCGTGAGCAAGACGAGTCTGAGGGCACAGGACTCCGTTTGTCACCAGCGGGTGGCTGACCTGGCGGCGTTCTTTCAGGAGTACCGGGGAACGCACGAAAACGCGTGCGTGGCTCGTATCGTGCACCAGGAACCGTGCGAGTCGTCGGTGCCGGAGTACCTGGCATCCATAGACGCCCTGCCGGAGAGTTTGCTGCTCGTCATCGGACCCGACTTGGTGTGCAAAGAGTTGGCGCTGGGCGCCGAACAGCTGCGGCACATCGCCCTCGTCGACGATTACGCCGACGTCCGCCTCGCGGCTGCGCCGACGGCGCTTGTTTCCCCTCCGCTGTGCATCACGGCCAACGTTACTTCCGTTGCGGCTGTGGCCATCTATCACTCCGCCTTGGCCTACTACACGTAGCGAGCATCCACAAGCGAGTGCAGACCCTTTGACGAGAGATCTCCTGGCAAAACAGCGGAAGGGTGCATTCATCGCGAGCTCGCGTGTCGAAGCCGTACATTTTGGTCAAGTTGACGTAAATGTGGTGTCGGTCACATTAGTCACAACCTCGGTTGGTCAAAGCGAAGGTGGACGGTCTGTTCTGCTCACCATCGGACCCGGGGTGCGGAGAGATTGACGCCGGCTATCGACCACCTGCGGCATATTGCCCTCTTCGACGAGTTTGCAAACGCTCTGCTGCTGCCACGTGCAGTTGTCAACTCTGCCCTGGCTTGCTGAATGAACTGCAGCACGTGACCGATCCGGGATCGATCTTTTGCTCGGAAGGCGGGGCTTCGGTACTCGATCGAGGACATGGTAGCAGCCCGGTTGTGCCTTAGGGGACGTTTACCTCGTCAGATCCTATCGGACCCATCCTCCTGAGAGACTTACCGAACAGAATGCGGCACATCGCCCTTGTCAACGAATTTGTTTGCAGATATCTGCCTTGCGCCTCGTCGCCCCTCCGCTGTGCATCACCGCCACATTCCGCTGCTGCCATGTACACTCTACTTGGCATTCTGAGAATAAAATCATCAAAAGTGACAAGGACCAAAGTGACAGGAGCAGGCGCAGAAAACGTGTTTTCGCTCATGCTGGTGGTCTGATGGTTGACGGCACTGGCGCTGGTGCGCACGGGTGCACGAATGTGGCATCTGCTCGAGGCACGGCGAACCTTCTCCCGCCCCCCGTGTTCTCGCGCGTATTATCGCGGGAGAACTCTCAATTTTTATTTCACTAGCCCGCACACCCGTTTTGCGCATCGTTTTCGGTTCGATTCCTTCTGATAGACCGTGAAAGACAGCGGAAGGCGATTCTATGCAGCTGCGCGGGAGAAGGATGGACCTGTTAGACCGTGGCGTAACGTGATGGACCACGATAGGCAGCGGCAAGCAATGCAATGCAATTCCCACCTCGCGTGCTCCCGGGTCCTCACGCTGCTGCAGGCGGCCAGAAAAGCCCTGGTAGAACACCCCAGCAAAGGTACGATCGGAGGATCGACGAGGGCACGAACAAAGTAGCCAATATTATGGCCGCTCTCTCTCTTCTCTCTATCACACACAGACACACCACACTCGCAATCGCTGTCTACAGGTTGGTTGGTGTTGGCTGGTGGTCTGGCCATCATGAGTGACTTGGCGTCGCTCACGCTGCTGCAGGCGGCCAGAAAGCCCTGGTAGAACACCCCAGAAAAGGTACGATCGGAGAATCGACGAGGGCACAAACAAAGCGGCAGTGTCATGGCTGCTGTACCCCCCCTCTCTCCTGTTCTCTCTATCACATACCGACACACCCACACTCGCAATTGTTGATTACAGGTTGGCTGCTGGTTGGGGGGGTGGCGTGCCAACCTGGCCATCATGAGTGACTTGGCGTCGCTCACCAGCGAGCAGTGCGATTTCGAAAACGTAGCGTACGTGCAGCAGCTGCTCGAAGAGACCGACGACGCCGTCCTCCACGCGACGCTCGTCCGGGCGTTGAAGCTCGAAGACTCTTCGACGGAGCGGCACCGAACGGACGCGTGGGTCGACGCCGCCAAGTCCGACCTCCGCCTCGTGCAACAGCACATGTTCCCCCCCCTCGCGTGCTCCCGGGTGCTCACGCTGCTGCAGGCGGCCAGGAGAGCCCTGGTAGAACACCCAGGGCCACACCACAGCAGCGTCGCCGCCTGCGGCCGCGTCCTTAAGGCCGGCGCCGTGCAGCTAGTGGCAGGGGCCGAGTACACAAGGGCACAGCCGTACTACGGCGGCGGCACCCCGACAAGCTCTCAGGGGGGCGGCGCGCCCCCGAGCGACCGGAACGAGCCCTCGGAGCAGCAGCAGCCCGCGGCTGCTGACCCGGCGCTGCCAGCAACTGCAGTCCGGCTGCCGTCGCTGCTGACGGGGTACGACGCCGGCCTGGTGGTGAGACACGCGCACCGCGAGATCCTCACCCCAGCTCGGCTTCTGCGCGCGACACACCGGCTTGCCCCGAGAGCATCTCGGCGGGCAGTGCTGGTGCCTCTCGCGCATCCCGTGCAACCCGTGCCGCTGGCGTGTGCGGTTCCGTTGAGCGTTGCGCACGACAACCAGGTGGCTGCGCTGCTTGCGGAGGAGGGCGGGCAGCGGGACGCTCTGGGGGGAGAGGAGGGCGTCCACTGGGAGGAGGCGCGGGAGCGGCACGCAGTAGAGGCGGAGCGAGCCGACGGGCTGCGGGAGCAAGCGGAGGCGGCCGCCGACGGGAAGCGGGCGCTGGGCCGCGACGAATTCGCGTCCGTCATGCGGTCGTTCGCGCTGACCGTCAAGCAGGGGCTGCGCCCGGCCGGCGACATCGAGGCGCGCCTGCGGGGGCTGGAAACCGCCTTCGCGGAGCCTGTCGCCGTCGGTGGGAAAAAGTAGCCGCGAGCGCCAAACGCATGGGCTTCGAAGGATGCACGATGAAAAGCACGACCTGGACAGTGATATCTTCAAATTGGAAGGAGTGCCGCAGAGCTTGTCGCCGTCGGCGGGAAGAAGTGTCTGCGAAAACGAAACGCCTACGCCGAGCATGGGACTTGGAGGAGCGGGTTGCTGCACAATGAAAAAGCAAGAGCCTGGCAGTGATACCTGAAAATTGGGAGGCGGCGCGAGAGCGCCGTCGAGGCGGAGCGAGCCGACGGGCTGCGCGAGCAAGCGGGGGGCGGCCGCCGACGGGAAGCGGGGCGCTGGGCCGCGGCGAATTCGCGCCGCTCATGCGGTCGTTCGCGCTGACCGTCAAGCAGGGGCTGCGCCCGGCCGGCGACATCGAGGCGCGCCTGCGGGGGCTGGAAACCGCCTTCGCGGAGCCTGTCGCCGTCGGTGGGAAAAAGTAGCCGAGCGTCAAACGCATGGGCTTCGAAGGAGCGGGGGGATGCACGATGCAAAGCAAGACCTGGACAGTGATAGCTTCAAATTGGAAAGAGTGCTGCAGAGCTTGTGCGAAGAAGTAGCCGCGAGCGCCAAACGCATGGGTTTTGGCTTTGAAGGAGCAGGGTGATGCACGATGAAGAGCAAGACCTGGGCAGTGTGATAGCTTCAAACTGGAAGGAGTGCTGCAGAGCTTGTCGCCGTCGGCGGGAAGAAGTGTCCGTGAAAATGAAATGCCCACGCCAAGCATAGGGTTTGAAGGAGCGGGCAGAGCTTGCCGTCGGGAAGAAGTAGCCGCGAAAACGAACCGCCCGAGAAGGCCCCCCGACTTCCCCAAGCAGATGGAACCGCACGGAACCTCTTGCAAAAAGAGAACGTTCTAACCTGGCAACGATGTGCCGTTCTATTGCCTTGGATGGAGCAATCTGCGAGCACCAGCTCGGCCCTGACTTCTTTTATTGTATAAGCACCTGCTTTGTAGGAAATGCTTGAGGAGACTGCCAGTTGCGATAGATCAAAGGAGGTAAATGTGCTGTAGCCCATACGAAACACAGGTAAATCTGGGTTTAGTGGCGGGCGTAAGCGTTCAACAAAAACGACCCACTTTGTAGTTGTATTGTTTTCTCCCCCTCTAGCCTCCTTCGAAATGAGCACAAGGCAGTCCCTCGAGTATTTTCTCCGCCTGCCCCGAGCGCAAGCAGGGCACACCAGCAGACTCGAACACGCACGTGAAGGTCTCGGATGGTATCTTCGTGTCTTCGAGAATGAAGGACACAGCTGTGTCCACGAATTCGGACACGAGAGACCGCTCTTCGGAGAACGCGGTACGCATGGAGTCGTGAAGGTCTCGGATGGTATCTTCGTGTCTTCGAGAATGAAGGACACAACCGTGTCCACGAATTCGGACACGAGAGACCGCTCTTCGGAGAACGCGGTACGCATGACTTGTATGGAGTCGTGAAGGTCTCGGATGGTGTCTTCGTGGTCCTGCAGGCCCGCTGCGGTGTCGGAGAGTTGCTTTTGGATGGCAAGTAGCTCTGCTTTGTTCTCCACTTGCCGGTCGTCGAAGTCCTGGCGCGCTGTTGCGAGCAGAGCCTGGAGCTCGCTGACTTGTTCTTCGAGCCTTTTGTTCGCGGCTTCGTAGTCGGGCGCGTCGCCGTCGGCGTGCTTGGCCACACGGCAAGGCCGCCAGCGGCAGACGCTGGAGTTAAACAGGGTGTGCCCGAGTCAGGGGCGTTACAGCCAAAACGCAAATAAATAGTGAATCCACACCCGAAAAGCGAATGTGGCACCCTCCAGCTTTAGCTTCCAGCTGAGGCTGGACTCCGCGGTGTCGGGTGGGAGAGGCTTCACACCCTTCTCGAGCCAAAGACAAGGAGGCTCCGCTGCTTCCTTCGCTGCTGCACCAAAGAATACGGCTTCGCCTTCTGGCCCGAGGCCCGGGGAAAAAGGAGACCACTGAGCACCGCCTTTGTTCGCGACGCGTCTTTCTGGCCTTCCGTTATGTTTCTGTACGAACCTAACCCGCTCCTCTTTCCACTTTGTTGTAGCTAGCTTCGAGCAATCAGGCTTAGGTAATACGATGGAGTGTTAACACGTCAGCATGCATAGGCAAAGTTTTTTGTTGATGGCGATGGCGTGAAATGCTTGCTGCCATCATACCCCCTCTGAGTTTGTGCAGCCATGCGGACGGAGGGGAAGTTGCAGGGCGATGAATAACCTCTGCGAACCCGTGGGCCAAAACCGACATCGTCGAGGAGCCGACCGCTAACCAAGGCAGCTCAGCGTTTTCTCATAGGAAATACGGAAGGAGGCTGTCAGTTGCAAAATCTCAAAGGAGGATTGTGCTGTAGCCCACACGTACCACAGGGAAATCTGGGTTTCATGGCGGGCAAAAAAATCCTACGTTGCGAGTTGGATTATTTCTCCCCCCCTCTAGCTCCGTTGAAATAACCGCAGGGCAGGGGTCGAGTATTTTACGCCTTGGCAGTTTGAACCCACCGCGAGCAGGACACCAATACCGCAAAAAGGAGAAAAAAAGAAACACAAAACATCGAGCCTGCTGTCAGCTGGCCCGCCTCAACGTAAACCCCTGCGGCCGCGGTACCGACGAGCGGCGCGTGCAGGAGGATGAAGGAGCTGAAGAGTAAGGTGACGGAGGGGGGCATCGACGTGCTGTCCGTCTGCCCGGTGCTGGATGTGTTCGCGGTGGCGAGTGGGAACGAGGTGTCCGTGTACAGGATGCCGCTGAGCAAGGTGGTCGCGGTGCCGATGGCAGACGCCGTGCAAGGGTTCAGCTGGGCGCCGAACGGGCGCATGCTCGCAGTCGGCTGTGAGAACAGCGTCGTGCTGGTGAACGTCGAGGACGGCCTGATCGTGAACGAGTACAAAGCGCCGTCCACCATGCGCGACCTGCAAGCCCTCCACCGGCCCACCAGCGGCAAGGGCGAGGCGAAGGCGACCCCCCGGCTCCACCACTTCTTCGAAGGCAACTTCGAGCCTCTGCGGATCCCGGGCGCTGAAGACCAACCTGTTAGCACCGCGAACCTCAGCAAAGAAGCCCTGCGCCTCCGCTTCACCACCGCCGACGAAGCCGCGACCGCCGTCGCCGCCATGGAGCACCACTTCCTCACCGCCATCACCCCGTCGCCCGCAACCGGGCCACCACGCGTCACGGCCTTCCTCTTCGGCACCGGACAGCCGTTCCAAGCCGAGCTCGACCCACGGGGCGATCCCGCGGCGCGCCCGCTCACCTCAGCGGACTTGGACACCGTCCGATTCTTCCCTGCGATGCGGGTCGGCGTCGCGCTGACAAAGGCCGGCAGCGTGCTGGCTGTAGCCAGCGAAGGGGCCGTGGCGGAGAGTCTCCGGGCGGTGGGGAAGGCGGGGGTGACCGTGCATGCGGTCGAGGAGGCGCTGGGCGTCGCGAAGGAGACGCTCGCGCAGCTCTCCGCGGCGGCGGCGAAGGCCGAGAAAGCGGTCGCCCTCGCCGTCGGAGACGGGGCTCCCGGCGGGAAGCGGTTCTCCGACCTCCGCGAGCTGTTTCTGCACGGCCCGCTCACACCGACGGACTTCTCGTGGGCCGCGTCCTTCTGCGCCCCGGACAAAATCGGGAAGGCGATGGAGCACGCGTTGTCCGCGTTGGCCGGGGTAGCGACCGTCCTCCGTACTTCGGTCTCGTCGGCGATCCTCCTCGCCCAGGCGCTGTCCGAAGCGCTCGAAGTCCAGCGCGACCGGCACCCCCGGGAGCCGGTGGAACCCGGGCTGTTCCCGGGCGGGCTGCGGGGCTGGTCGCCGAACGGCACCGCGGCGCCGGGCGGCGCGGGGTTCGCGGGGCTGCGGCGGCGGCTGCTGCCGGCGGTCGCGGCCGCGGTCGCGGCCGTGTGCAGTCTGCAGGCGGACGCGTACCAGCTGCTGGCGTGGCTGATCGAAGTCAGCCGATTCTGCACGGCAACGATGCGACTTACCCACGGCGAGGGCCCTGACGCGCCGGCGGAGCGCGGGGGGGACGCCGCGGGAAGGATCGCGTGGGCGGCGGATCCCGTCTCCGACCAGCGCGAAGTCATGCGCATCGTCAGCGACGGCAACCTGCGGCGGTGGACGGCCGCGACCACGTCCCTCCGCGACCTCCTCTGCGCAGTCCACGAGGCGGAGGCCGAGTGCGCGGCGTACGCCGCCCAGCACTGCTCGACGCTGCCGGGGACCAAATTCACCATGGCCCCCATCCCTTCAGCGACTCTCGCATCCACCGACCGGCCCCGCTCGGTCGTTCTCCGGCACGCCGACACGTCGGTCCTGTTCCTAAGCATTCCGCCGGCCGACAACGGGCGGAACCTCGTCGAGATCTGCCAGGTGGCCATCTCCGGGACCCCCGGCGGCTCTGCGGCGAAAAAGAGGTTTCTAGACACGGTTTCGCCGTGCATCGCCGTCGATGCGTACATGTCCGGGGACGAGTCGTTGGTGAAGCTGCTCGCATTGGTCGTGGAGGACGGCGCGCTCGCTTTGAAGAACTACGCGTTGCTCGAAGGGGGCGAGTGGCTTGTCAGCCTGGACGGCGAGAGCGCCCTGGTGTGCGAGCCGGTCCACAGCCTGGCCCTCGCGGTTCCGTTCCCTTTGGACCGGATTCAGAACGCCTTCGTGTGCTGTCCGAACGGACTGGCTTGCGTGGCAACCACCTGCGATGCCGGGCCGAGTACGTCGAACTACGTCGCAATCGTTGACATCGAAGGTGGCGACGACGACGAAGAGGAGGAAGAGGTGGATGCAGAGTGAGAGAGTGAGTCCTGACACTCCCACCCACGCTTAGCGAGCTTGCTGTAGCGCCTTCAGCGCAACGTAGCGTTCGGCGCCCGGCGTTCGACCAGGTCAACGAGCGCCACCAAACAACGCGTGAGTCCTGAGGCTCGTTTCTGGGACTGCGTGGGGACAAAAACGCACAACCGATCGACGTACTCCTCCGTCCTCCCAAAAGTGACCCACGCCCGTTCGATCTACGGCACTTCGCCGATCGACGACCATGCCTAAGTAGAACGGCAGTACAAAAACACTGAACACACACATCGCTCGTCCAAGGATTTGCACAGGGGGCAAAGAGCTTTGCTTTAGGCCTGTGCGCGCCCCTGGTATCCACAAGGCCCCGAGGCGGATGCTGTCTACGACACGAAAAGTGAGGAATCGCTTTCGCCGCGTTTTTCACGTCAGTCGCCCACTCTTCTGCATCCTTGAGCAGTTTGATCTGGTCCAGCCGTCTGAGGTTTTCGGGGGTTTGCGTTGATCTTCAGCCGCGTAGTTCAATTCGGCGTGTCTTGTGTACCTCCCTTTAGTACTGATGAAGACGGAATCGCTCCGGAGCAGCGTATCGGTCAATCGCAGCATGTGCACCAACTCCTTCAGCGAAAAATGTGAGATTGCCTTCGTGTAGCAGGCTTCGCACGGCCCACTTGTTTGCGAATAACGGCTATGACGCTGCTGCCCACTTTCCAGAAACGTCCAGAAGTGGCTCCAACCGGATCCCGCCGCTTTCCCTTATTTCACATAGAGCTCATAAAAAGTGGGAGGAAAAAGAAAGAGAATGCGTCATAGATAGACCACCTGCAGTGCCCCCGTCCTCTTCTTCGCCTTTTCAAGCACCAACAGCCTTGCAGGTTCTCCTACGGTGTATTGTGGAATATGAATAGACGCAGACAGCATGTCTTGGGGGCTGATCAGAATTCCTAACCTGGGATTCGAAACGAAGCAGGGCAACTGGAAAGGGAAGGTGTGGATGCGTCAACGCAACAGTTTTTGAAAGGATAGCGAAAGAGCGAAGGCAAATTTTGGTCCCCCCCCTCCCTGCTACATCTACGACGGTCTGAAAGACAGAATCCAACGCCCTATGGATCAACTGGTCAGGGTGTGCGCCTCAAAAAAGTGACAAACAAAACAGCAGGAGCGAATCAACTGACGGAGAGCCAGACTCTACCTTGAATGACCCACCTCGCTAAGGAGACTGACATCTTGACAGTCTAACCACCAGAATGGTTGCAAGGCTTGTACCAGCCGGTCCATCCCCTCTTGATAGACCGTGATAGACCGAAGAATACAGCACCGGGCAATTCGATGCAGCTCTAGGGACTAGGGATGGACCTGATAGACCGTGGTGGACCGTGATTCACTGTGCGAAACAGCGGCAGGCACTTCGATGCAGTTGTAATTAAGAGATATGGACGGACCGGCTCAAGACTAGATTCTCCAACTCCCCACCGCGAGCAGCAGAAGTTGCATGAATCCGTAAAACAAAGTAAACCCAATACGGAGCTCTCTTTATCGTGTGCCGAATCGCTTCTTAACCCCCGGATACCTGTTCGTGCGGGGAGTATCAGCGCCACTATGATTCACGCCCGGCAGTTCCCTCGACTATTTTCCGACAGCGTTGCAGGTGCTTATCCAAAACAGAAAGCGCGAGCGGTGAACAACAACAGAGGAACCATGCTCCGGGCAGCCTTCTTCGCTGCCGTCGCAGTGCTGGCGACGGCGCAACGGCCGGTGACCGTGAATGTGCAAGGTGGGTCTATTACAGGATACGCGCACGATGCTCCGCACTACGGGAGTGTGAAGTACTTGGGGATCCCGTACGCGGAGCCTCCTGTAGGCGAGAAGAGGTGGGAAAGCCCCGTGTTGAAGACAGACGTGGGCCAAGTCGACGCGAAGGAGCTGACCGTCGGGTGCCCGCAAGAGTGCGTCCTGCCTCCGATGATCTGCCCGCCGAAGATCAGCGAAGACTGCCTGTTCCTCAACGTATTTACGCCGATGGACGCGAAGAAGGGTGATGGACTCCCCATCCTCTTCTTCATTCACGGTGGCAACTTCTTCATGGGATACGGAGGAGGGATGTTGTACGATGGATCGTACTACGCGAACAACAGCCGCGTGGTGGTCGTTAGCATCAACTACCGCCTTGGAACCCTCGGATTTTTGTCTGGAGGGACGGTTTTCGGAAACTACGGAATCGAAGACCAGCAGACGGCGTTGAAGTGGGTGTGGAGGAACATCGAGAACTTTGGAGGGGACCCGACGAAGATCACCCTCTGGGGCCAGTCGGCGGGGGCGATGAGCGTCGCGATCCACTTGAGCAGCGAAGTGTCAGACCCGTTGTTCAAGCAGGCGATCATGATGAGCGAGCCGTTCACGCTGCCGTACCGCCCGCCGAAGGCAGCGAACGTCCAGGCCCTCGCCCTTGCGCGGGCGCTGGGCTGCGATTTGCTGAACGTCGGCTGCTTGAAGCAGAAGAACGTGGCCGAGATTCTGGCGGCCGAAGCAAAGGTGGCGACAGAGCTGTGGACCGACCTGGGAAGCGTCCTGCACGCGTTCATCCCATGGGCTCCGACGATCAACGGAACGCACGATGTATTGGACCCGACCAACGCAATGTACTGGGGAAAGGCACAGGACAAACCGGTTATTGTCGGCAACGTAGGAGACGAAGGCCGTGTCTTCATCTGGCAAGCCACCCGCAACGCGACCTCTGGGAAGGATGAGCCCCTGACCAATGTTCAGCTCGACGCGTTGGAGCTGGCCGTGTTCGAGGAGCAGTACCCTTCCGTCCATTCCCGGTACCCTCCGACGCCAGGCGACAACAAGGACGTCGCCGCCGAGCTTGCGTCGAACTACGTCTTCGCCTGCGCCACCCGGAAACTGGTCTCGAACGCCATCAGCCTGACCCCAGGCGGGCGGCAAACCCCGGTGTACTATTACCTCGTCGACCGGCCGATGTCCTTCGGGCAACACGTCTGGACCTCCGACCCCGAGTGCCTGAACTACACCTGCCACGGCGGCGACCTCCCCTTTGCGTTTGCGCAGATGTACAACCCGGACCTGCGGAAGGCCGGCATCACGTTTGAACCGGGCGAGATCGCAATGTCGAAGCAGTTCGGCGACTTCTTCGGCAGCTTTGCGAACTTCGAGCAGCCGCGGTCGCAGGCTATGTCGTGGGAGGCGTACGATCCGGCCCAGCACAACATTGTGCACTTCGCGTGCAATTCAACCAGCACGCAGACGGTTTCCGAGCGGAACAGTGTCGGACCGAGGTACGACTGCAGCTTTTGGGACCACCGCATCAACAGGTACAACATCAACGGCGCCAACTGAGTGTCAAGAGAACCCGTGCTAACGGTCCTCGCGAGAAGCCCCCCAATTCTGGCGTATTGGACGGCCAGAGAAAAATATTGCGGATGTCTTACAGTCCACGGCGGCGACCTTCCCTTTGCATGAGCGCAGCTGTACCCGAACATGCGGAAGCCTGGCGACGTTGCAGTTCGGCGACTTCTTCGCGGCAGTATTGCGAACTTCGAGCAGCCGCGCTCGCAGGCTATGTCGTGGGAGGTGTATTCCGGCCCAGCACAAAATTGTGCACTTCGCGTGCAACTCGACCAGCACGCACCGGCCCAGCACAAAATTGTGCACTTCGCCTGCAACTCGACCAGCACGCAGACGGCTATCGAACAGAACATTGTCGGACCGAGGTACGACTGCAGCTTTTTGGACCACCGCATCAACAGGTACAACATCAACGGCGCCAACTGAGTGCCGAGAGAACCCGAGCTAACGGCCATTGCTAGAAGCCTCCCAAGTGTGGCGTATTGGGCGACCAGAACATGTTGCGGATGGTTCTTGTATTCCGCGGCGGCGACCTTCCCTTTGATTAGCGCAGATGTACAACCCGGACCTGCGGAAGGCCGGAATCACGTTCGTTTTGCGAACTTCGAGCAGCCGCGCTCGGCCCAGCACAACATTGTGCACCTCGCGTGCAACTCGACCAGCACGCAGACGGTTTTTGAACGGAACAGTGTCGGACCGAGGTACGACTGCAGCTATTGGGACCACCGCATCAACAGGTACAAACAGCATCCACGGCGCAGACTCGAGAGTGTCCGAAAGTCGGCGTTCTTCTTCTTCCTGCGGATGCTCTCAGCACTTTATACTTCCTTGCGCTGACGATAGTACGTGCGCAGCATGTACCATTGTCATCCAAAAAATGATTAGCCAACAGGCAGAGTCGGCCGTCAAGCGCACGGACTCGATTTCCTGCAAGCGTACTGGAAGCTCCGGTCTGGCGCCATTTTTTTAAGATCGAAGGTCTTAGAAGATTGATACTATTCCGACGAGAACTAACACTTGTACAAAGGTTATTACCCCGTCGCTCCCGAGAAGAACACCGTAATTTTACCCCTCGCTTGCTCCCCACGCCAGCTTGAAAGGAAATGCTCGACGATGCTGCCCGACAAAGAACAGAAGGGATCCCAAGTTGCTGTAACTACCGAACCACGCGTGTTGAATGGACGTGAGGTCATGCGGGTTCACCCCTACGCGACAGGTGTAAGCGAAGAACAAATCAGGTTGTGTTTGTATTGTATTTGCCCAGCAGCTACGTCGAGTATTTGTCTCAAAGGTTGGCACGGCTGCTTTCCCCAAGGCATTTTCATAGTCCCACGGATGGGCTCAACCTTGGTTTGGTCTGCTGACTGCCAGCGAAACACGAGACGGAGAACGAGCACCGCAGTGGAAAATACTCGAGGGGCTGCCTTGTGCTTACTTCGAAGGAGGCTAGAGGGGGAGAAAACAATACAACTACAAAGTGGGTCTTTTTGTTGAACCCTTACGCCCGCCACTGCGCCCAGATTCACCTGTATTTCGTGTAGGCTACAGCACGTTTACCCCCTTTGATCTTCGAATATTGTTGCGATAGTGGGGAGTCATCGGCACGCCGATGAGTACCACGATATGCCTTTGATCTTTTGCAGCTGGCAGCATCCTCAAGTATTCCCTACAAAGCAGGTGCTCATACAAAACAAAAAATGGAAGGGTAAGGTTTGGCAGCAGAAGCACCCAAAGGCACAAGAGAAGACGAAAGGCGACAAACTGCCGTCAACCTAGGTTGATTTGTCGACAATACAAAGCCAAGGGCTCCGTTCTTCGCGGAGTCTTTACACCCCCTCCTGTATAAAATCTGCATTCCCGCGAAGAAGACATGAAGCTATCATCAAACGACTACATAAAAGTCGTGCTTCTGTCAGAAACACTAAAATAAAACTTCCCCCCTTCGTTCTATCGACGATGACTCGCCAGCATCGAGCACGTGTACGTGTTGAGAGGCATTGCCTGCTGAAACATCGTACTAAGACTTTCCTCCTCTCCCTCCTCTGCCTGGCAGCCTGTGGAGCAGCAGCGCAGGGAGCTGATACTTAACTCTCCTGTCTGTCTTCTCAGTGCCTTTAATCAGCAGGGGACTTGAGCCGACGCTCGGACCTTGGATTGCCAGCGTCATTTGTAGGCGGAAGCACGTCTCTCTTTCCCTGTTCTTCTCTATCGCTTACCGGGGAAAGCCTCCTACACGGGAAGTTCAAATTTCACGTGTTCAGCGGTACTGCAGAGCCACGGATCCTGTGGGTGCTGATTTCCCAAACCTAAGCATCAAGGCGTGCGGTCAGCCACAGGGCAAAGCGGACGGGGTTGTGGCACTGGTTCTCAACTCCGGCTCGAGGTTTTGTGTGCTGCAGTGGTCCGTCCCGAGAAACGAACGTCTTCTTCTCCTCTCTCCGTCTCTACCCAGTCTTCATCCAACTCGAACACCCGACGTTATAAGGAGTGTCGGTCGGGTTTGGCAGCTTACTGCTGACCCGAGACGCGCTCTACTTGTAAGGGCACTGCCTGCGTTATGTTGCGCGCGGAAGAGCGTCCGTTGGAGTCCGTTTCGCTACACTTCAAATTGGGTTTGCCTTTTCTCTTTCTTAAAACCGACCCATCGAGAGCATGCGGGGCGACCTCAACAGGAGATCTATATGCAGAGAGTGTGCAGCTGTTCCATGCAGGTCGCCTTCCACGCGTTCGGAAAGTCGTCATCGGACCCTCGAAAGACAAGAAACCTTGACCACGGGTTGTAGTGTCGGCTCTCTAAAGTCATAGTCGAGCTGCTGCGTGTTTCTGGCTCACTGAAGACGGAACTCAGCTGCAGCTTTGACTGTACGAAGTTATGTTGCGCGCGGAAGGGCTACGATAGCTGTCCGTGATGGGGCAGCGCACCTTAAAAGGTCCATTGCACGCATACCCACTCATACACACACAAGGCAAGAAGGCCCCACGCTGGAGTTATAGGAAAGAACCATGTTCCGAGCAGCCTTCTTCGCTGCCGTCGTAGTGCTGGCGACGGCGCAACGGCCGGTGACCGTGAATGTGCAAGGTGGGTCTATTACAGGATACGCGCACGATGCTCCGCACTACGGGAGTGTGAAGTACTTGGGGATCCCGTACGCGGAGCCTCCTGTAGGCGAGAAGAGGTGGGAAAGCCCCGTGTTGAAGACAGACGTGGGCCAAGTCGACGCGAAGGAGCTGACCGTCGGGTGCCCGCAAGAGTGCGTCCTGCCTCCGATGATCTGCCCGCCGAAGATCAGCGAAGACTGCCTGTTCGTCAACGTATTTACGCCGATGGACGCGAAGAAGGGTGATGGACTCCCCATCCTCTTCTTCATTCACGGTGGCAACTTCTTCCAAGGATACGGAGGCGGGGTGTTGTACGATGGATCGTACTACGCGAACAACAGCCGCGTGGTCGTAGTTAGCATCAACTACCGCCTTGGAACCCTCGGGTTTTTGTCCGGACCGACGATGAAAGGAAACTACGGAATCGAAGACCAGCAGACGGCGTTGAAGTGGGTGTGGAGGAACATCGAGAACTTTGGAGGGGACCCGACGAAGATCACCCTCTGGGGCCAGTCGGCGGGGGCGATGAGCATCGCGATCCACTTGAGCAACGAAGTGTCAGACCCGTTGTTCAAGCAGGCGATCCTGATGAGCGAGCCGTTCACGCTGCCGTACCGCCCACCTGCTTCGGCAGACATTCAAGGATACGCGTTGGCGAAGGCGCTGGACTGCCACTTCCTGGACGTTGCCTGCATGAAGTCAAGGAACGTATCCGACGTCCTGGTAGCCGAAGGTAAAGTAGCCACAGAGCTGTGGACCGACGTGAACAGCGTTCTGCACGCGTTTATCCCGTGGGCTCCGACGATCAACGGAACGGCTAAGATTGTGGACCCGACCAACGCAATGTACTGGGGAAATGCTCAGGACAAGCCGATTATCATCGGCAACGTTGGGAATGAGGGCAGAGTGTTCATCTGGCAGGCTACACGCAACGCTACGACAGGGCAGGACCAACCGATGTCTCGGGAACAACTCGATGCGTTGGAGCTGACGGTGTTCAGGGACAAGTTCCTCGAAGTCCACGAGCGGTACCCGCCCAACAGCACGGACAACAAGGAACGGGCGACGACGCTGGCGACGGAGTACATCTTCAACTGCGCAAACCGGAAGCTGATCACGAACGCGATCAACCTGACCCCTGGCGGTCGGAAGTCGCCTATTTACTACTACCTCATTGACCGTCCGATGTCCTTTGCGAAGTACGTCTGGACCTCCGACCCTGAATGCTGGGACTTCACCTGCCACGGCGGTGATCTTGCCTTTGCGTTTGCTCAGATGTACAACCCGGGGCTCGTGCCGTACAACGCGACGTTCGAACCTGGCGAGATTGAAATGTCGAAGCAGTACGGCGACTTCTTCGGCAGCTTTGCGCACTTCGAGCAGCCGCGCTCGCAGGACATGCTGTGGGAGGCGTACGACCCTGTCAAGAAGAACATGGTGCACTTCATGTGCAACTCCACCGACACGCAGACGCGTTTCGAGGAAGACACCATCGGCCCGCGGTACGACTGCGACTGGTGGGACACCGCAGTCAACACATACAACATCAACGGCGCAAACTAAAACGAGGGGACCACCACTCCTGGCTTTTGGCCCAATACTGTGCACCGCCGATGGCAACCGGCCAAGTCGCTTGCCGCGTGACGAGCGAAGGCGGTGAAAAGGTTGCTGAAGGTGGCCACCGGTCAACTTGTCGGATGTATTTCGGGTCCTGTCCTCACCCGAAGTTCAAACGGAGAGGAGGGTCGCTGTGGCTGGCATGAGCCTGGGCGCAGCAATACGCCGACGCTTACAATTCGTCCGCGATGCCGCGGGCTACAACCCATCTGATCGGAGCGAGCCGGTGGCCATGGCGACCGGGAAACCTCGTTCCACAGGCACCCGGGCCACATTTGTCGGCACTTCTTCGGCATGCAGCATTTATACAGGCGGAACTGTGAAGTAGAGATGTACCGACTGCTGTATTGGTCCCCATTTTGCAGCTTTCTTCTGAGTGGGTTGACGGCACCTCCAAGTATTTTCAGTCGTGCATCCTTCATTGTTTACATCATCCATCTAATACTTGTACACATGGATTCTTCCCGTTGAAGACCATCATGTCCTCACTTTCGCTTCGCCCAACCGATCACTTTGCATCATGCAGCAGCGAACGGGTGCGAGGAGGAGAACATTCAGAATTAGGAGGACGGAACGAACCAACACAGAATCTTTCCAATGCAAAGCAAACGATGCAATGCGTTTCTCCCACACGATGAGGTCCGCCTGACCGCGTCCGTGGGCTTTCAAAGGACTGGCACCAATGTCCACTGGAGCCGATTTCAAGCACAATTCTCCCTCTCTCCGCCTCCTTCCCCATACACGCTTGCACCCGTTGCATCTTCGTACACACTACACGCGTTGTTTGGTGTACAATTTCTACGTGTAGTCTGTCCAATATCCGCTGCTTTGTCTACTGCATGCTGTACCTACTAAGTAAATGTTTGCACTGTTTGCACACACCTACTAGCGATGCACACCAGCAGCAAGGGATACTGCATACCTTACGGAGAGGGTTGTAGATGTATGTACACCACGCAGCACCCTACACTGCTGTGCAGGAGGTATTCACATTGGAAAAAAGAGCCACGGCACAAACGTTCGTATCGCAACCGATACAAATACGATACACAGTACCCAAACAAGACCCACCATTCGCCCGCTTACGTTGCTTCGCTCTTTACAGGAGACGACCTCGGCTCTCTTCTGCGCATTCCACCCACCGTTTCTCTGGGAGCGAGCTCACAAGCTGCCCGCTGCCGTCGAACCCCGGAGAGAGTTGGCAATCGAACGCACGAGGTTCTCCAAAACACAGAAAAACGCTACGCGCTGACTGTGCCAGGGGTCTGCTTTTTTTTTTTTTTTTTGGTAGGAAAAGAAACTTGTTTCTTTGAAGACTAATAATAATCCGAACGACAGGTTTGCCGCTCCCAATCCGTCCAGAGGAACAAAGTAGCTTGCTTCCACTTGCACCACTTCATGTGGTCAGCAGCAACAGACACAAGCATAGGAGTGAGGATTTTATTATACAAGCAGTGTAACAAGCACCTGCTTTGTAGAAAATGCTTGAGGAGGCTGCCAGCAAAAGATCAAAGAGGTAAATGTGCTGTAGCCCACACGAAACACAGGTGAGTCTGGGTTCAGTGGCGGGCGAAGCGTTCAACAAAAAAGACCCCCCTTGTAGTTGTATTGTTTCTCCCCCTCTAGCCTCCTTCGAAGTAAGCACAAGGCAGCCCCTCGAGTATTTTGAAAGTATGCTGTCATAATGGACACAACGTATTGTGGGTAAATGTTGTGGCTACATTCTGATCACATTGTGGGAAAGTTGTGGGTGCACAGTGCTGCTCGGAGCCGAGATGACTACACCAGTGCACTCTCGAACCGACTGCACGAGCTCCAGCGTGACCTTCGGCGGAAGCTTCTCCAGCACAAAAGCACAGACACAAAGATAGCTCAAAGCATCTGCAGAATAGCACGAAAAGCCTCCAGGCAAAACCCGTCTTCACATCTCTTCTACACGCCGGGGCGGAACGGGCGGTGTTGCCGGCGGGGGACGTTTTGCCGACAAAAACGCGAAAACGCTCGACGAAAGACCCAAGGAGACAGGGGGCTGGGCAGAAAAGCCTTGACCGCATTGTCCCCACCTTCTGTTGGAAAACAAAACTCGTTTTTCCTTGAAGACTGGCAATAAGCCGATCGACAGGTTAGTCGCACCAACCGTCCAGGGATGCTTATGTAGCTTGCCTTCCCTCCTTTCCTTCTCCACTTGCTCCCTTTTTCTTCGAAGGTTCCGTGGCACCACTTCAACCGGTCAGCAGCAAGTCTGACAGCTTCCTGGCTTCGCCTTTTCTCCGATCCGATTCATTCAGCGCGTGACAGACACGAGTGGTGGACGTATCTCTACCACGGCACCGTGCACCTGATCACTTCGAACCAAAGGTAGCAAGAGGGGAACAGTGGCATTACTGGAGACGGGGAAACCATGGGCGTGGCACAAAAGAGGTGCTGCGGTGCGGGCGGGGTTCGAAACGGATCTTATGATACAGCTCGCTTTGGCCGGCAGCGCGTGTCCGGCTTGACTTCGATAGTGCAGGGTCTGATTTTCTCGCAGGGGGGCATCCGGCTCGAATCGGTGCTGATTGGAAACGGCCTCTGATTCGTGGGATTGGAAATCAACCCGTGAGTTTTACTTTTCACAATTGTGGTCTATGCGGCGGTCACAAAAACGCAATCCCGCGCAGATAGCAAGAAAGATAAAGACCATGTTCCGAGCAGCCTTCTTCGCTGCCGTCGTAGTGCTGGCGACGGCGCAACGGCCGGTGACCGTGAATGTGCAAGGTGGGTCTATTACAGGATACGCGCACGATGCTCCGCACTACGGGAGTGTGAAGTACTTGGGGATCCCGTACGCGGAGCCTCCTGTAGGCGAGAAGAGGTGGGAAAGCCCCGTGTTGAAGACAGACGTGGGCCAAGTCGACGCGAAGGAGCTGACCGTCGGGTGCCCGCAAGAGTGCGTCCTGCCTCCGATGATCTGCCCGCCGAAGATCAGCGAAGACTGCCTGTTCCTCAACGTGTTTACGCCGATGGACGCGAAGAAGGGTGATGGACTCCCCATCCTCTTCTTCATTCACGGTGGCAACTTCTTCCAAGGATACGGAGGAGGCGTGTTGTACGATGGATCGTACTACGCGAACAACAGCCGCGTGGTCGTAGTTAGCATCAACTACCGCCTTGGAACCCTCGGGTTTTTGACGGGACCGACGATGAAAGGAAACTACGGAATCGAAGACCAGCAGACGGCGTTGAAGTGGGTGTGGAGGAACATCGAGAACTTTGGAGGGGACCCGACGAAGATCACCCTCTGGGGCCAGTCGGCGGGGGCGATGAGTATCGCGATCCACTTGAGCAACGAAGTGTCCGACCCGTTGTTCAAGCAGGCGATCCTGATGAGCGAGCCGTTCACGCTGCCGTTCCGCCCGACTGAATCCGCGGACATTCAAGGATACGCGTTGGCGAAGGCGCTGGACTGCCACTTCCTGGACGTCGCCTGCTTGAAGTCGAGGAATGTGTCCGACGTTCTTGCGGCCGAAGCAAAAGTAGCCACAGAGCTGTGGACCGACCTGAACAGCGTTCTGCACGCGTTCACCGCGTGGGCACCAACGATCAACGGAACGGGGAAAATCGTGGACCCGACCAACGCAATGTACTGGGGAAATGCTCAGGACAAGCCGATTATCATCGGCAACGTTGGGAATGAGGGCAGAGTGTTCATCTGGCAGGCTACACGCAACGCTACGACAGGGCAGGACCAACCGATGTCTCGGGAACAACTCGATGCGTTGGAGCTGACGGTGTTCAGGGACAAGTTCCTCGAAGTCCACGAGCGGTACCCGCCCAACAGCACGGACAACAAGGAACGGGCGACGACGCTGGCGACGGAGTACATCTTCAACTGCGCAAACCGGAAGCTGATCACGAACGCGATCAACCTGACCCCTGGCGGTCGGAAGTCGCCTATTTACTACTACCTCATTGACCGTCCGATGTCCTTTGCGAAGTACGTCTGGACCTCCGACCCTGAATGCTGGGACTTCACCTGCCACGGCGGTGATCTTGCCTTTGCGTTTGCTCAGATGTACAACCCGGGGCTCGTGCCGTACAACGCGACGTTCGAACCTGGCGAGATTGAAATGTCGAAGCAGTACGGCGACTTCTTCGGCAGCTTTGCGCACTTCGAGCAGCCGCGCTCGCAGGACATGCTGTGGGAGGCGTACGACCCTGTCAAGAAGAACATGGTGCACTTCATGTGCAACTCCACCGACACGCAGACGCGTTTCGAGGAAGACACCATCGGCCCGCGGTACGACTGCGACTGGTGGGACACCGCAGTCAACAAGTACAACATCAACGGCGCAAACTAAAAGGCACCGGGATCTTCCTGACGAGCACGCAACCCGGTGAACTTAATCAAGAGTCGAAGATTAGCGTCGAAACTTCCTGGCTTTTCACGCCGCAGCAGAACGACCACACCCTACCCAAACCCAAGCACCCTCTAAACGCGTTAGGGGACTTCACAAGGTTTCACAACGGAGTGACACAACACCCGAAACGAGTCGCACTCTTTTACTTTTCTCAACCCCCCGCCATACCCAAGCCTCTACGGTCAACCGGAGACTTTAAAATACCGACCTTCTAATCCACAAATAACGCTAAAAGAAAGAACCAAGTCAATCCCCTATAGGGAGGGCGACTAGGTGGGCGTGCCTACGCAGGACAGTCCAATACAGTGCACTCATCCGCAGACGACCGGTGTGGAGTTGCTTGCCATACGACACGTAAATCCCGGACCTGAATACCCAAGGGGGGCGAGATGAACGACGGTCCCGCAAAGTCGGACGCCCTGGGCCCCGAGTTCCAAGTTATTGTGCCCCCCAGCCCGCCTGTGAGAAATGCGTGATGCTGCCATCAACCAGGCCTGAGAGACTGTCTCTAAACTCGACTATGGAACAGCACCACGCACTCGTCACATGACAATCGCAGGTATTAATCAGTGCTTGTACTGTTTCTTCTGCGAGTATGCGGTGGTACCGTTCAACTGCACTCCGATCCCGTGACGGATTTGTCTCTGGTCTGTAGTGACACGGGTGGTCCTGGCTGTGACGAGCTACGAACAGCTGCCTGACAAACCAGACTCCTACCGCCGTCCTGTCTGACACTCTCACGTTCCGCGCTGATGATGGTCCGCCTTATGTGCCTGTGGCTGAAAGGACCGAAACACGTACAGATGAGGACCAGTGCGGTGTTGAGCACATATCCATTCCAAGCATGTTCTTGCAACCCCCCACCACTCCATCGCTCCCCCATCCCTGTTCTTAATTCGACTGGCGCGGAGCGTGGGACTGGCAACAACCTGAACTCCAAAAACCTACCCCTTTCCTTGGGCTGCGCAGGGAGTATCCTGCATGGTTAAAAAAAGGGTTCTTCACCAAAAATACTCGAGGGACTGCCTTGCGCTCATTTCGAAGGAGGCTAGAGGGGGAGAAAACAATACAACTACAAAGTGGGTCTTTTTTTGTTGAACGCTTACGCCCGCCACTAAACCCAGATTTACCTGTGTTTCGTGCGGGCTACAGCACAATTACCTCCTTTGATCTATCGCAACTGGCAGTCTCCTCAAGCATTTCCTACAAAGCAGGTGCTTATACAAAAAAAAGGTTCTCTCAAAACAGGCCGGTTGAAACAGGGGTTTTAACCACAAGAGTTTCTGGTGAAAACCTTTGTGCTTGCAAGGCCAGTGACACAGAGGCTAGAGGACCCGCAAGACCCACTACAACAAAGTGGCGAAGCAGCAACACTCCCACGAAGGTCGCAGAACGGGATTGCAGGTCATCAAAAAACCCTCGCTCAACGTGGAAAAAAATCTTTCCGGCCATGCTACAGACTTTTTAACCATGATTTTCCCGAATTTTGGGGATTAGAATAATCCCTAGAAGAAAAAAAAAAAGGAACCGTCTTGCATCAACGCCGTCCGGCTGGCTTTCAGTAGACGACCTTCTGCTCTCGTCTGCAAGCATTGCCGCCCGACGCCGCCACTCGATGCAGAATGCCGCAACAGCGTTGGAACCACCTACCTGTACCCCCCGGCGTGCTGCGAAACCTGGATCTTTGGTACCTTGGGGGTTGAACGGGCCATATAATGACCCGGTCCACCTGCATCGCCTGCCACTATCTGTCATGGTGTATCACGTTGCACCACAGTCTATCAGGCCCCTCTCCGAGCTACATAAAATTGCCTGGTGGATCGCGGTTTGCCACGGTCTATCAGGAGAGTGTTCGAAACGCGCCTGATGAATCCAACTTGGCAGGTAACTGTTATTCCAATCAAGACGTGCAGAATGACACGGTTCACTGATTGAGAAGTCCCGTGGCGGCGACGGGTCGGCAAAGCCCCGGGTTTGCCGGAATACATCGGGCTTAGCCGCCTCGGGGGCACACATCTCGCGTTCATTCTCCACAGCGATGCGGACCGATACGTCCGACCGGGAGCTTCCACACACCCCCCACACCACCAGTTGCTTGTTCTGTTCAGTGAGTTATGGATGATGCTTTTTCCAATTCGAGCGTACCCTTTCCACTGGCCCTTCAACGTTTTTCTCCACCTGCGAATTTGCAACCTTTTTCTTCGAACTCAATAACTCGGTGGCAGCAGAGAGCGACTGCGGCTTTCGTTGTCGGTGCGCGTCCCGCGCAGGGACGGCGGGGGGCGTCGCTTTTTTCTCTCACTGCTCTGCTTGTGTGTCTGTGCGCGAGGGAATTGTCCTTTCTTCTTCTTTTTCGCTTCGGAGGTCCTCGCGTACTCACGTGGAGGTGGCGCGACGGTTCTGCAGCGAAGTTCAGTGCTGTTCGTTACCGCTTCTGGCGAGTGCATATAGGGGGGGTTACCCCTGCATCGCCAATCCTCTCACGTGGAGGAGTTCACGTGGCTCGCTTTGTCACCGAGCGCAATGCAAAGCCATCCCGCCGGCCCGTCCCTATCTTCTGGAACTGCATGGCGTTGCCAGCCTGTGCATCACGGTCGTTTCACCACGGTCTATGATCTACCGCCATCTACTGGTGAGTGAGGTAAGGTGATTACCTCTTCCATCGTACCGTGTCGTGCTTCTGGCGCGATAGATCGCGATCCACCGCCAAAGACTGTGAAGTACAGAGGCAGGTAATTCTATGCAGCTTCAGGAGGGGACCGGCTCGGCTATGGTGTCGGCAACGCCCCACTTAGCCGCTGTACTCTTGCGTCTCCGCAATCCCGTTTCCCCGACTGCCGCATCTTGTTTTTTTTAGCACTAACAATCTTGTGGGTTGCCCTTCAATGTATTGTGCAGGCTAAAAAGACGTAGGCAGCGTGTTTTGGTGGTTGATCAGAATTCCTTACCTGAATACACACAGGGTAAATACAAGTGGGAAAACGATCAACCGGCACGCACAAACAAAAATAGTACATCTGTACTGACGGGAACATTTCCGGAACAACGGTTGTACATGAAAGAGAAAACGAAGCCAACGAAAAAAGTGCTAATACAGGAAAACCCCCCCCCAGAGAGGTTTATACCCTGTACACGCGAAGAACAAGAAACTTTTGCCTTATCATTTCCATCACCTTTGGTCAGTTGATGCTGATCGTCCGTTGCTTCGTTTATCAGTGCAAGCCCCAACTCCGGAAATGTTCTGTATGAGCACCTGCTTTAGGGTGGGGAAATACTTGAGGAGACTGCCAGTTGCCAAATATCAAAGTAGTGTGGTACTCATCGGCATGCCGATGACTCCCCACTCGATCGCAACAAACTCCCAATCTCAAAGGAGGTAAATGTGCTGTAGCCCACACGAAACACGGATGAAACTGGGTTTGGCGGCAGGCGTAAAGAACAAAAATACCCACTTTTTAGTACTAACAATCTTGCAGGTTGCCCTTCAATGTATTGTGCAGGCTAAAAAGACGGAGACAGCGTGTTTTGGTGGTTGATCAGAATTCCTCAGCTGAATGTACACAGGGTACATGCAGTGGGAAAGCGATCACCCGGCACGCACAAACAAATTGTTTTCTCCCCCCTCCGTCGAAATATGCACAAGGCAGTCCCTCGAGTATTTCTTCGCGCGCGAGAGCGCGTGTTTCCCTCTGAAGAAAATTCTTCCCCCTCGCACTCCGTGTGTTACGTTCCCATTGCGTCACAGGCGAGAAGTTGTGTGCCTCCCGTTTTTTTTTTTTTTTTTTTTGCCAATTGCGGCGGGCATCTTCTTTTCCGTGCTCCGAGTTAGCCCCACAAGGAATCCCACGATGGCCCTGCTGGCTTTCTCTTTGCTGAACGGACTCTGAACCGTGTCTGTGCAAAGGTGGTTGCTATTACAGGATACGCGCACGATGCTCCGGAGTGTGAAGTACTTGGGTCCTGTAGGCGAGAAGAGATGGGCAAGCCCCGTGTTGCAGACAGACGTGGGCCAAGTTGGCGCATGAACTGACCGTCGGGTGCCCGCAAGAGTGCGTCCTGCCTCCGATGGTCTGCCCGCCGAAGATCAGCGAAGACTGCTTGTTCCTCAACGCGCCCACGCCGATGGACGCGAAGAATGGGGATGGGCTCCCCGTTCTCTTTCCCCGGGCACATAGCCAACACTCCTGATTCGCACTCGAACAAATCCCTTCAGATTCTCTGAAGCAAAAACCTTCTTACTCTAAAAAAAACAGTCTAAACTGTAGGGGCACAATATCGTGGGGAGGGGGCGAAAAATGACAACCGTGTCCGTAGAATGGGACGAGTACAACGACGTGCTCCGCGATGCAGAGGACGCAGTCGAGAAGTTCAAACTCGAAGCGCACGGTGTGCGGCATAAGGAAGGTCACGAGGGGGCGAAGGTGGCGGTGAAGGAAGCGAGCGACAGTTTGAAGAGGGTCGAAACCGCGCTGGGCGACCTGCGTACGTCAGACGAGAAGACGGCGTGGCGCAAGAAGGCGGCTGCGGCGCGCAAGCAGTTGCGGGATTTGTCGAGGGAAGTCGCTCAGCTCGACCGGCTCGACGCGAAGAAGGACAAACTGTTCTCCGGCATGAAGAACCACCTCGGCGAGCACGAGCTGGAGGAAACCTCCGACAGGGCCCGCGCCCTGCGCACCTCACGCTCCCTCGACCAGCAGAACCAGTCCCTCCTCCGCTCTGAACAGGTCGCTGTCGATACCGAGCGCCTGGGACACCAAACCATCAACTCCCTGCGCTCGCAACGCGAAACCATGCATCACATTATCGACACGGTATGCCCCTTCCCGGAAGCCCCTGCTTCGTGGAAGCGAAACGCGAGTGGTGGGAGGCCGCAACAACGAAATACACACCACTCTTCTTGTTGTCGCTTTAATTATCCAATGATGGGAAGACGGCAGCTGACGGCAGCTGCTCCCTTTTGGTCTTCGGATTCGTAGCTTACAAAATGTAGGTAAGGGAAGTCGGCAAACTGGATCCGTAACTTCGGGAAAAGGATTGGCCCGGGGAAGGACACATGCGGTATTGTCAGTGCGGGTTTAGGTCGGGCTCAGATTGACCGTTTCCAGCGACGAACGGGCTTCGGCTCGCGAGTCCTCGTTTGGAGACACCAGTCAGGTGGGTGGTTCTGCAGATCAGCGAGGCTACGGGGCAGGTTGCTGGGTGGCAGCTGCGTCGAGTGCTAAGGGCCAAGTGGCGAGAATTCGGGGCCCCTGACCCCCTCGTGTTGTAGCCGTGTCGTGGGCACGAGGGCGTCGCGGGAGGCCTAGTCCTCGCCGTCCGCACAAACCGTTCGCGGTCGGGATCGCCGGGCGGTGAGTCCCCCCAGGAGGGTAGAACAGGAAGAAAGAGAGCGAAGCAAGACCTGCCCCTCCCCCCCCCCACGCGCCTGTCTGCTTCGGCAGTTCGACAAGTACGGCTCGTACGACCGCTCCTCGTAATGCAGTTTTTTGTTACAGCGTTGTCGTTGTATATGACCTATTTGCCAAGAGCGAACTTCGTCTCCAATTGGTACGACGGGCGGTTTGTACGAATGGCAGAGACGTACTCAGTGCAAGCTGACGTGCTGCTTGGCAGTCCCCTTCGAGCAGTTTTGTTGCATCTATACATGGCACCGACCACAATACTACAGACGGGCGAGATCAACGAAGAGGTTTCGCGCTCTCGTGCGTTGGTTTCCAGCATGAAGCGGACCTTTGCCTATAACCGGCTGACGCAGGTGTGCCTTGTCATCTCTTCGTCTCGAGGGGGCAAACCACGCTCAGCCCCGTGGCTGATTGGTTACGAGACAACCCTACGCGCTCCATTTTGCGAAGCAAACGAAGGACGGATGCATACTCTGGCGAACAGATGTTCGTACAATTGTGCACCACATATCTAGCATCTTCCGTCGTGACCCTTCTTTCAACGGAAGTTGAAGTCTCTCGCCAAGACGCTCGCCGCCGTAGGCTACGCATTTGCCAAAAAAGACAGGCGCTTCGTTTTGTTTGTGCGTGCCGGTGATCGTTTTCCATTTGTATTCACCCTGTGTATATTCAGGTAAGGAATTCTGATCAACCACCAAAACACGCTGCCTACGTCTTTTTAGCCTGCACAATACGTTGAAGGGCAACCCGCAAGATTGTTAGTACTAAAAAGAACGCGGGGGGCCCAAGGCTTTATCCCTCGAAGGAATGTACTTGATGTCAAGGCATCGCCTCCAGTATTTTTGCTCCACACGGCTGTGCAACGACCGACAACCCCGCAGGCTCTCATCATCTTGGTTCTCCTCATCGCAATCAGCCTGACAGTGTACATCCGGTGGATACGGTAAACAGAGTCCGCACGCCCCTGAAGACTCCGTCCTGAAGTGTTGCATGCCGAAAACAGGATGCAGGCGACCCACACCACGTCGAATCCACGCACGGTTAGTCAAGATGTTGAGCAGCATGCGCGGATGCTCATTCCGACGACGACACGGGGCTGAATCCAGTCAGTTGGTCCTAGACGAAGCTGTTCCGATGCTGAAGTGCTCTTGCCCTCGGTAAAATTGGTTGACGTGTGTCAAGGGCGGTAGATGAGTGGGCAACACTCGTCTACTGCCCGTGCCTCCCGCCTCGGAAAGGTTGGCATCCCTTCTGGTTCTTCGCACGGAACGAAAGGATTCGAAGGAGGGGAGTACAAAAAAGGGGGCAAACGGTGGGGCCTGCGTTTGTCAGTTTTCGCGTCTTCCCTCCAACCTCGCTTTTTTGCCGAGTGGATAGTTCGCTCAGAAACGTAAGGATTCCAACTTGACGCGCCGAAGGCGCTCAAACAAGCTTGCTAGGGGGGGTGTACTCTCACCACTTGACGTAAGCTCAGTACTCGCCTGCAATGTGGAGTCCAGCCTCAGAAGCTGGAACTGAAGGCTGGAGTTAAAAAGCCCGTGTCACATCCGCATTTTCGGGTGTACATTTACACGCGTTTTCGTTGCGGCACACCCGCTTTTCGGGACACCAGACTTGTTGTTCGTAGCCACCGCCTTCCAGGTTTCGGACGTCTCCCGCACCCAATCAAAAATAAGAAACAGTCTAAAATATACAGTCCCAACAAAATGAAGGGGAAAACACGAACGCACATATCCCTAACCATCGTTGCATCGTTATGGGGATTTTTCTTTTTTTTTTTTTTTTTGCATCGTTGCATCGTTGCATGATCGTTGCTCACTGTGGTAGGCATAGGGCAACCATGCAACGATGTAGTGCGACGATGTAGTGCAGCGATGTAGTGCGACGATGTAGTGCAGCGATGAAGTGCAACGATGTAGTGCAACGATGTAGTGCAGCGATGTAACGATGTAGTGCAACGATGTAGTGCGACGATGTAGTGCAGCGATGTAGTGCAACGATGTAGTGCAGCGATGTAGTGCAACGATGTAGTGCAACGATGTAGTGCAACGATGTAGTGCAGCGATGTAGTGCAGCGATGTAGTGCAGCGATGTAGTGCAACGATGTAGTAGTGCAGCGATGTATTGCAACGTTGCGATGTCGTGCAACGATAGGAGTAACAAACCATAGGTTTGAACTGCGTATGCAGCAGTAGTGCAACTATAGAACACAATGCAATGGTTGGTTCAGTATGTTGTTGCAACTACCTGTGATGATGATGATGATGAGCTCGGCTGATGAAGCCAGTGACAGCGACGTGAGCGACTCTTCGGTGGATGACACTTCTTCGGCAGACGACGACGATTCATCTCTTGATGAGAAACCTCTTTCGCAATCGCGTGTTCCCGTGCAAGTCCGGCCTCCAGAAGTGACCCCTGCACCAGTGAATACAGAGCCAGAATCGTTGCTGACCCAGGCATCTGCACCTACCGCAAAGACAGGAAAAGTGCGAAAGGCCGCTGCTGCTGGTCTCTCGAGCTTTGGCTTCACGGTAGGTGACGTGCTAGTAATTATTCGTCTTTGGGCAGTATGCAGATATTTTTCGAGACTGGAGGTCCTATGAACATGCAATGTGAATAGCCTCTATTCGAGCCAACCCCACTTTTCTCTACACTAAAAAAGTGTACTGTTTTTGAACTAGATAATAGCGCGGAGCTGGCTTTTTCTCCCCCTGGGAAAATGTATATGGGTGGCAGAGTGAGCGGGTGTCGGCCTTCAGGCCGGTGTGTCCGGGTTCAAACCCCGCCCATGACACTTTTCCGGTCGAAGATTATTTCGAGGTTTGCTGTCGTTTCGGGGCCTGATGTGCCCGAAATTTGCGTTTTTTGCGGAGTTTCTCAGCCCCCCGGAGAAATACCGGAGGAAAAGGCTGCCCCAGGGCGGCCCCCCCCCGTGCTGGGCCCCGGGTACGAGGCCAAACTTTACACCCGAACTTAGCTTCGCCCGGACTTTGTTTCGCCCGAACTTAGCTTCACCCGAGCTTTGCTTCGCCCGAACTTTGCTTCACCTAACTTTGCTCACCCGAACTTAGCTTCGCCCGAACTTTGTTTCGCCCGAACTTTGTTTCGCCCGAACTTAGCTTCACCAGAACTTTGCTTCACCCGAACTTAGCTTCGCCCGAACTTTGCTTCACCAGAACTTAGCTTCGCCCGAACTTTGCTTCACCAGAACTTAGCTTCGCCCGATCTTAGCTTCACCAGAACGTCCGAACTTTGCTTCACCCAGAACTTAGCTTCGCCCGGACTTTGTTTCGCCCGAACTTAGCTTCACCTTCGCCCGAACTTTGCTTCACCAGAACTTTGCTCACCCGAACTTAGCTTCGCCCGAACTTTGCTTCGCCCGAACTTTGTTTCGCCCGAACTTAGCTTCACCCGAACTTTGCTTCACCGGAACTTAGCATTGCCCGAACTTAGCTTCGCCCGAACTTTGCTGTTCCCCGAACTTTAACTGCTGCCTCCAGTCTCGCCACGCGCCGGCCTTAGCCGAGCGCACGTACTTTTTTGCATCGTTGCAAGAGGGTCCCGGCCGCCGAGAGTTAGGGATATGTGCGAAACACGAAAACAGGGATTATCCTGTACGGTTAAAGAAATTTTTTTTCACCAAAAAAAAAAAATTTTCTGAAAACAGGCCGGTGAAAAAAGATTTTTTAACCATGGGGATTTCTGGTGAAAACTTTTTGGCAAGGGACCCAAGCTACCGGCTCAGATCCTGGAGTCGTAGTTGCTGTTTTGTGTACAGCCTGCCAGCGATGTGGTCCAGAAGTATCTCTGGAGCCATGAGGGGCGTTGGGATTAGCGTGTTGGGGGGCGCCTGTCGTGAGCAGCTTCGCCCTGCCTCGATTCGTTGAAAGGCGTTGAGGCCATCATGCCGTAGTGCCGTAGTGCCCACTGGGACTGACAAGTGAAGGCTACAACTAAGTGGAGAAGCAGCAGCCAGATTGTGTTTTCCATCACACCCAGTAATCAGTCACTGGAGGATCGTTTGCTATCCTGAAGCTCACAGGCCTGAAAGGATTTTGAAACTAAAAGAGATGTCGCTCGCCGCATTTGGTTTTAGTGGTGCTGCCACTGGCCCTGATGACAATATATTGCAGTACGACTACAGCAACTGGAAGGGACCGAAGTTGGAGAAACAGGCTCTCCTGAGAGGTGTCCAGCAGGGAACCGGGACAAACAGGTTGAAAAAGGCGCAGCTCTTTGGGACACTGCTTGCTTCAGCAATCCCAGCTTTCCCACACGCAGCGTGGGAAAAAATTTTTTCTGGCCATATCAAAGATTTTTTAACCGGGATTCTTCAGAATTTCGGGGATTAGAATAACCCCTGCACGAAAAAAAAAAAAAAAAAAAAGAGACGGTAAAACAAAAAAAAAAAAACGATTAGGACGACCTTCTCTCGCATCCTTGTAAGGCACTCGCCTTCTGCTAGCCAATCTTCCCCTTCTTCGTTTTTCTGTTGGTGTTCGTGTACCTTTAGCCATACCTCAACTCTCTTGAATGAAGGAGCACCTGTTTGGCTGAGGAAAAACTCCGTTGTGAGGCAGCTGCTAGCTGCGAGAAAACATGCTGCTCACGCTCAGCATAAAGAGACCATGTGCAGCAGTGTTGTTTTCTTCCCCTCTAGCCCCGTCGGGATGGGCCCCGGGCGGCACCTCCGAGTTTTCAGTCGCTTGGCTGAAAGAGTGTTTTGAGCCGTGAACGCCGTTTTCTCTGTTCGGCCGTACATGCACTGTGTCGCTATGTTCAAACTGTCCGCAGCAAGGATGGTCGCTTAGTCTTTTTCCGACACGAAAGAACGGATGCATTTTGGACTAAAGCGAGCCTACCTGGACGATCTTCTGGCTTGCTAGCATGTTGTGCATTGCGCGCTGGAAAGTGCAAGTGCCGCCGAGAGTCCCGAGAGTCATGCCCACTTGCAGACGTGTGATGAGGGCCGACGACAAGCTACCACCGGGTGGATTATGGCTGAACGCCCTAACCGGGTACATTCGAGTATATTCGAATCCGAGGTTTCCGGCGAGCGTAACGCACTCGAAGAGCCTTGTCGTTCCGAGGGTTTGACGCAGGGGACTCAGTTAGGGTCGGGTCCCCTGGTCCAAATCCGGTATTGGGCGAAAGCCGGAGTTGGGGAAACGTGAGATTTTCCCCAGCCCGAAACCCGGCTTGCACACAAGGCCGCCACAACAGCGCGCCACTCGACACTGCACCAAAAATGTGCTGGCGGATGATTCGACGGCACAAGCCGCGCAAAAACCGGGGAAAGGGCAGCGAAAAAGAATCCTAACTGAACCCCCTGCTCCCAGCCTCGAGAAATAGAAGAAGACTTCCGACGAGCCTCGAGACAGATTCCGTCGTTCCGGCGCATTTCTTTGTGCCAAAGCGAGGGTTCTTTTGTTTAGTTGAAAGCATACGCGACCCTCTTCGACACACGCCCGTGGCCCCAATCGGTAACTATCCCGCTTGGCCACCACACGAACCAACAAAAGAAATGGGAGGAGGCGGGGAAAGGGCAGGGGAGGCGTCAGCCGCCGCCTTAACGTTCTTATTCTCCGCCTCCACCCCGGGACAGGATGGCACCCCCCCCTTCTTCGTTTTCTCCTGTCTGTTTCGTTACGTTTCAAGCGCGCTCTTGCTTCGGTTGATTCTCATTCCGAGAGTGTTACAATGAATTCTTCCCCTTCGCATCACCACCTGCAGACAAATCGCCGCAGTTAGCAGCGAGGAGTTGGATACCAGAAGGCAGTGATGGCAGCGGTCTGTCCAGAACACATGTGTAGGTTAAATTGCACAAACAAAGGCCGTGCACCACTTCGTTAAATTGGTCCCCGAGACGCGGTCGTCGCATCAAACACCTTAAAAGCTGCAGGCTGACCAATGACCCATCGGCGCAACGCAAAATGCGCTTCCGCGTCTGGCTTACGTCTGGCGCGCGGAAGGACAGATTGTGTGGCAAGGCTATTCATTAGCAAAGGACCGAAAGCGAGCGGTTCCCAATCTGCTTGGTAAAGCCGTTTTGCGTAATGATCCTGCCGCAGGTTCAAAGAATCGAAACACAACTCTGCCTGAGCACAGGGAAAATAATAACCGCGCCCCCCCCCCCCCCCCCAACTACAAAGAAGGCAAGCCCCCCCCCCCTTCGCACCGATGGTCGCGTCTTTAACTCACCGGAGGAGTTCGGTTCCCGAGAGCCCAGGGGGCCCAGGGGGGCCGGAAAGTCCCCTGCGCGAGATCACGCTGCTGCCAGACGCGCACACGGCGATGAAGAAGATGGCGTCCCGCACGGAGAAGACCCAGCGAATGACTGTCCTCCTCGGCTTCGCCGTCGTCATCGCCGCGGTCCTGTACTGCATCACATTAGTCCGCCAAGAGCTGCTGGCCCAGGAGATCAGCGAGGCGACGCAGCGTATCCAGAAGGATCTCAACAGCATTAAAGACACGCAGAAGCTCCAATCCATCGCGATCTCCCGCATAGGCTCCATGCTTACGCAGATGCAAGAGAAAGCCGCGGGCTGACCAACGACTCATCAGCAACGCAAAACGCGCTTCTCGCCAACGTCGAACGCACGGAACGACAGATTGTGTGGCAAAGGCTATTCGATAGCCTAGGACCTCGAAAGCTCCAAGTCCCTTCGACCCTCCAAAACGGGGTATAGCGGACGGCTTGTGGTAGAGTTGGTGTGGTTCGTCAAGAACTGCTATGGTCCAGGAGATGGATGCGAACTTGGAAGTTGCTGTTCGCCAAAGCTAGTCGTGGTCCGATGAATCTATTGTGCCCCGAGTAACTCACGCCATGCCTCTCGACCGGGCTCTGGTTCAAGAGGCGTTCCGCCAGATACCATTCAGTGGTAGCGGGATGACCCATCGGTGCAACGCAAAACGCGCTTATCGCCAACGTCGCACGGAACGACAGATTGCGTTGCAAAGGCTATTCGATAGCATAGGACCTCGAAAGCTCCAAGTCCCCTCGGCTTCGACCCTCCAAAACGGGGTGTATCGGACGGCTTGTGGTAGAGTTGGTGTGGTTCATCAAGACCAGCTGTGGTCCAGCAGATGGATGCGAACTTGGAAGTTGCTGCTCGCCGAAGCTAGTCGTGGTCCGATGAATCTATTGTGCCCCGAGTAACTCACGCCATGCCTCTCGACCGGGCTCTGGTTCAAGAGGCGTCCCGCCAGAGACCTTTCAGTGGTAGCATCACAGCACTGTCCAACCGTAGATACTAAACCAGAGTTCCTCTTGTATTACCCCACTACCGTTCCGCTGGAATGCACACATTGCAATGGCGCCCCCTGCATTGAGAAACTCCCATGGATGCCATTACCGCTGTAGTGCTGTTGCTGAAGTAGAACGGCCCTTCGCCGGCGAAGGCGGCGCCGCTCGTTCAAAAAGAGCGAAACCGATCGCCAAAAAAAAGGCGAAACCATAGAAAACGTGAAGAACCTCCCATTAGCAGCCTCCTCCTGCTTTTCTTCTAGTGTGCACCACCCAGCGGCACTGGCCGCTGGGATGCAATATTCCGCGGCCGCCGCCCGGAAGCCGCGTTAGCGACCTGATGCGGTGTGGTGCGTCTAAGTCGAACTTTGAGTGCGTGAGCCCCTCCGAAGAAAGGTCCATCACACTAGTTCCAGGCTACTTAGCCCGGGTCTCTGGGTCGCGTCCGTTGCTGGTCCGTCCGGTGTGGTGCGGTGCTGACAAGTTGTCCTCATCTCCTTCTCCCTTACCCAGTATGCTCTCCTAGCCTCGTTGCCTCTTGCGCCAGTTGTTTCTCCAGCCCGGCGTGTTGCCGTTTTCGGTGACACAGACACTCTCTTCGGTAGCGGGCAACGCAGGATCTCGTCTGATCCGAAGAAACGATCTCATGCAGCCACGACAGTTGTTGAGTGAATCTGCAGAAGGAATTGCCGTCAATCCGAGCACCTCGGCAATTTTTATCCCAACGCAGCAGGCTTGAGAGCAGTTTTCAGAACAGTCAGAAGAAAGCAGCACACCAGCTGGCACAACAGGTCCACCCCAAAAATAGCTGCCTGCATCCAAGTGCAAGAAACGACCCCCCTGCGAAACAGTGGGAATTTGATGCCAGCTAATTTCGTGCAGAGAACGAAATCCACCGAGCAGGACACGGATTTTTTTTACTCACAGCCACGGTTGCGCACCTGCCGCCTCCGTCGCTTAGTCAGTCCCGCACAGAGCAGCCGCCCCTGCAAGCAGCGGCGCCGTCGGCTCTGTCCCACAGCTGCTGAGCTAAGAAACCGCGTATTCTGTTTGGGCGAACGCGGCATTAACTGTACGTTAAACGCGCGGGACGAGTCGGTTCCGAGCGACCCCTCGAAGGAGCGGAATTTAATAGCGCTTAGGGACTGAGGCGCGTGGGATGGGTGCGAGATGCGTCAGCCAAAGCCAAAAGTCGTTTTGACGGAGAAGGCCAAAGCAGTTCACCGGGCGCTGGCGAAGGTGAAGAAGGGCACCGTGATCAGCTACGGGAACCTGGGAAACCTCGCGGGGCTCTCCAACGCGGGCCGGTTAGTGGGCAACACGATGCGGAGGCTGCCGCCGAACTCGCGGCTGCCTTGGCACCGCGTCGTAAACAGCAAAGGCCAGATAGCTTTCCCGCCCGACACCAAGGCGTACAAGGCCCAGCTGTCGCGGTTCAAGGCGGAGTGCGTCGTTCTCGAAAACAACCGCGTAGACGCCTCCAGGATGATCAGCGCCTGACAGCAAGGCGAGTAGGCAAGCTCTGCCAAAAAGGGAAACTGAATGAGGGCATGTGCCCGGAGCTTGCCTTAGGACACCTGCGTTCTTGTGTGACCACGCCGGCTCGCCTCCCTGAAGCAATTCTGTGAAGCTTCCGTGCTCGATACACGATCTTCAGTACCGATCCTGGTGTGAAAGCATGGCCTAGCGATCCATGTTCAAGGGCGAAGCCGGGATTGGACAGAAAAATTGCTACAGGGACAACTGGCTTTTGGCAGCCAAAATCGTTCATATAGCGACGTTGCTTTTTTCATCCTTCGATATCGGCTCTCCTTCCTAACCTAGACAAGCCGAGTTGTCGAAGGGCTGGAGTAGTGTTCCATTGCCCGCGCTTGTAGCTACGGGCCCTGCACCCGATGGCCGGTCCTCTTCCCTCGTTGGCGAGTGTTAGCCACGTTGCGTCGCGGCTGCCAGTTGCAGATCACAGCGATGGACCAGGCAGTTGCGTCTGTTGCGCCCTCACGCACAAGGGGCCGGGTGAATTGCCGATCGCCCTCCGCACATCCTCTGCGTCCTGAGGCGCCAGGCGAACATCGCCGACAAATTGGATGGGGGTCGGAAGCCTTATTGTGGGTCAACCTTTCTGAAGGGACTGGCCTGTAGAAGCCTTACGGACTGGCTATGGAAGCCTTAGGGACTGGCCTATAGAGGCCTTGACGTGGGCCAGCTGTTCTCAGGGACTTGCCTTTAGAAGCCTTGATGTGGGACGACAGAACAATCCGGAGGAGCGTAGGGGCCTTTGGGTAGTGTGCCGTCTGCAGATTGCGGATCACAGCGACCCAGGGTGCTACCAGAAGAAGAAGTTGTGTCGACTCCGACAAGCATCGTCACGCTCTACCTTTCCGACCTTCTTTCGGGAGCCAGGTTTCTGGTTCGAAACCGCCGTCGATGCATGCAAATTCTGACGGCCCCCCGCTCGGATCGACCAGGATAGGAATGAGCTGAGGAGGTGACCCGCGGCATCGTCAGCGAAGGGTACGTGTCGGCGTCTTCGGACAACGTCTTTGCTCCCGCTGGCCTGACGTGGTTAAACGCTCGCAGGCTCATGTCAGACACAGCGATCTTCTACTACCCGTCTTGAAACACGGGCCAAGGAGTCTAACACGTGCGAGGCTTAGGGTGTCAAACCCAAGGCTCCGATGGCTTTTGCGCAGCTCCGCGCAAACAAAAGGAGCATCACGAATGAAGATCGTCGCCATGTGCTCCCGCTACCTGCACTCATGCGCGGGTCCAACACGTGCCGTCCTTGGGAATGCCTTTTCGGAACGTTTCTGCAACCACGTTATCTAAGCTGTGAAAAACAGCTATTCTTCCGACCATTCTATGTAGCTCCACAAGACACAGGGCACGTGATGTACGTGATAGCCAGATGCATGCGACGCAGTTCCAGGGAATACGGGCGACCGGCTTTAGTCTATTGTGCAAACCACGGTACGTTGACCAGAAATTTCGTGGACAAAAGTACGCGAAAGCTGCACTACTGCTCTTTTAGCGAGATCGGCAATTACGCAACTGAGTCGTGGCAAGTCCAGTATGGTCTGGAGACCCCCTGTGTCTCCCGTTGTCCACGTCCCCGAAACACGGAAAACTCCTTCAGAACATTTCCGTCCGAATCTGGCAGCGCCCAAAATAAAATGTGCAGCCAATACCCTGATTGGCGAAGCTTTCGAAAACGCAAGTCGAACGAATCCATCTGCAGCTCCCGTCTTCCCCCCCCCCCCCCCCCCCCCCCCCCCCCGCTCCACTCCGCTCTTCCCGGGCCGAGGGGCTGTCCGACGCGTGGCGCGCGCCGCCGCCCCCGGGAGGAAGCATGGAAGCCGCCGAGTATTTTTCGGAGCGCTTCGACAAGCTGATCCGCGACGACGACATCGTGCAAGACATGCTGATCAACCTGCAGGCCGAGCTCGGCGACTCTTGGTTCCTCGCGCAGGACAAGGGCGCCGCGCTGCCGAAGGGCCCGGAGGCTGTGCGCCTCGCCGTGATCATCGAAGACGAGGCGATAGGCAACCTCGGCCTCCGAAACCTGGACGGGGAGTATGGGAGCTACTCGATGGACAAGTCGCGCGTCGTATTCAAGAGTTCCGGCGACCGGAAGATCCTGCACCGCGTGAACCGGAGCGTGACGGCGAAGCTCCGCGAGATCCCGCTGCACCTGGCGGTTTTGGAGTCCGACGACGCGACCCTGCGGAGGGCGATGTCGGCGGACCGGTTCAACACGCACCAGCAGCAGAACACCCCCGGGAAGGAGCAGGGCCAGAAGAGCTTCATCGCGAAGATGCGCGATCCGAAGGCGATGCCGCTCGCGCGCGCCGTCAAGCGGTTCATCGCGCAGGTCGCGGCGCGGGCGACCGACGAGGCGGCGGACCAGGACGAGGTGCAGAAGGAGCTGGCGGCCCGGGTCGACGAGTTCCACGAAGAAATCTTCAAGGAGCTCCAGCTCAACGACCTGTGGGTGGACGCGGGCGCCGAGGAGCTGACGCACGCAAAGGAAGGCATGCGCAAGTACCTGCTCTGCAAGATCCACCCCCACTCCTTCGGCAAACGCGCGCAAACCTCGGCGCAAGACGCGTTGCTCGACCGGCAGCTCGCCCGGTTTGACACCTGCCCGTCCGCGTTCCTCACCCCGCAGTCCGTCCACCAGCACCCGCGGTGGCCGGAGGCCGTGGAACAGCTGAAGAAGGTGAACGAGTTTAAATCGCCGGTCGACAAGCTCGTATGCATTTCGAATAGCTGCCGGCTCATGTTCATGATCTGCCAAGGGAAGTCGCCCACCCCGCCTACCGCCGACGAATTGGTCCGCGCATTGCGCCACGTTGTGTTCGAGGCGAAGGTGGCGCAGCTGCCGAGCAACATCGAGTACACGTTGCAGTACGAAGCGTCGAAGCTCGACGCCGCCTCCGAAGACGTCGTCTTCCTCTCCTCCATCGCGGCCGCCGTCGACGAGTGGCTGAACTTCTCCAGCTTCGAGTCGCACATCGCGCACCACCTCTCCCTCGCCGAGCCGTCCACGGCCGCCGTCCCCGCCGACCTGCCTGCCGGCGGCTCCCGCGCCCTCCCGCTGGCGTGCGTCGGGCCGCTGGTCGAACAGACGATGGCCCTCCGCCGCATGGAAGCCGCCCTCAAAAAAGCGGTCGGCCTCGTGCAGATGTGAATACACGTCGTTTCCAGTGTCGCCGCAGGGGGGAGCTGTGACTTACTCCATCGAGGCTCACGCCAACGACTTAACGGCGTGGACCACGCACTCCTACGCACGCCTGGCTTTGTGATACTAGTACGCGGCCAACTATGGGTGAATCGTCCATTTTCGGGACCGGTGCATTCGGCAGGTGAGTTGTTACACACTCATTATCGGATGCCGACTTCCATGGCCACCGTCCCGCTGGCGTGTTTTCTTCCTGATTTGCGTTGTTGTCGTGGCTGAACGCTTCTTGCAACGTGCACAAGCTGAACACGCTCCGCTTGGGCTGCCGCAACGGCGGCTCTGCTTGCTGAACAGCTGCCCGAAGCGTACCCGCTATCCGGAGACACCCGGCCTGTTCTCGACGTCGTTGTCCCAAGAGCCGAGGCCCAACCTCTTCTCCACCAATTCCTAACGCACCCACTATCTTAACAACCGGTTCTTCACGCGCACAATCCAAAGAAGAGCTGGAGTGAATCCACGTTGTTTCCGGAGTCGCACAGGCCTCGTGCACATGTGAATACACGGAAGGTAATCCACAGAAGGTGAACGAGTTCAAGCCGCCGGTCAACAAGCTCATCTGCATTTCGAACAGCTGCCGGCTCATGTTCACGATCTGCCAAGGGAAGTCGCCCACCCCGCCTACCGCCGACGAGGGTCCACGCGTTGCGCCACGTAGTGCTCGAGGCGAAGGTGGCGCAGCTGCCGAGCAACATCGCCTGCCGGCGGTGCCCGCGCCTTCCCGCTGGCCGCGTCCGGTCGAACAGACGATGGCCCTCCGCCGCATGGAAGCCGCCCTCAAAAAAGCGGTCGGCCTCGTGCAGATGTGCATCCACGTCGTTCCCGGAGTCGCCTCAGGCCTCGTGCAGATGTGAATCCACGTTGTTTACGGAGTCGCCGCAGGCTTCGTGAACATGTGAATACACGTTGTTTGTCGCCGCCGGCGTGACGCGGGGCGTGATGTGTGGGGGGGTACCCATGACGTGCCGTTGATGACTCCCCGCTGAAGCAAGAAGAGCGCGTGTGCGAGTTTCCGATGGAGCCCCTTGTCAATTACTATCCAACGACTGTGGCACAAGCCGGACGCTAGCGTCTGGCAAGAGCATAGGTGGCACAGCCGGCTGGCTTAAAAGGTGAGATGAGTGAAGGCGCCAGCTCGCTCATCTCATCTTACTGTCAAAGCCTGACAAAGGACAATACCACTAATTTAGTCTAAAGCAACCAACAGCCTATGTGCATTCGTGAGCGCTCATTCTCCGAGCGCCGACGGCGGCACGGTCTTTCTCTTGCGAAATGCGCAGCTCGGCTTTCCCGGAGGGTGCTGTCGAGTTTTTAGTGCGTGTGGACCGGTGCAGAGTAAGACCCATCCTACTGCCCTGACCTTTAGCCCGGTCTTGTATCTCGTTGGTGCTCCGTTTCGGGCGAGCTGTGAGAGTGCGGAAGTTTGACCAGCGTTGGGAACGTGTCGGGTAGACTTTTGCGGACACTTGCCGGCATAGCGGAGAGCCCCCCCCACCCCTTCTATCCCGGTGGTGGACATATGGTGGCACGGCAAACTAGAAAAAATAAGGCCCGACACCACGCCCCCCGTGCGTGCGGACATTGTCCGCCAAAGTCTAACTGACACGTTTCCGTTGAAGAGAACACTTAAAACCGACGTGTCTCTGCCGTGCTTGCGGGACGCATGCGAATTGTGTTGATCGTTCTCACCCCTGGAGCATGATTTCGTTCTTGTTCAAAAAAATAGTGAAGCCCCGCCGCACACCTTCTTCTGCATGCCGATGAAAGGGGGCAGTAGTGGTGGAGTGTCTCTCAGCTACACGACTTTGTCCGTGTTGGACAGAACAGCAAAAACTCACCTGCTAGTCTGCCGAGGCAACACCGTCTATCCCCGCAGGCAGTGTTGCCTGTCCGCACGAATAAAACCGAACCGAATAGCCCAGAAAATACTTCCAAAGAATTAGGAGAATTAGGAGAGCCAGTTGCGCCCGCAAAGAAGAAACCAAATAAAACAAGCCATTCAGTTCGCTACTGAGTGCACGATGCGACTTTGACAGAGAACTGCACCAGTCTTTCCCTTATTCGATGAGTCAAAGCCTCGACGACCGCGCAAGGAAACTTCTTCGCCGAAGAATTCGCGCGTAAACCCCAACAAGGTTTTGCCTGGCCTTACCCCTCGCAGACGTGGCGCATCCATATTCCCTGGAACTGCATTGATTTGTTGTCTCTGACAGTCAAACGGACGCAAAAACGACTGCCCAATGATGATTCGAATGAGGTCAAGCGCCGGAAACAGTGTCCAGCAAAAGACTTACTGGGGCGGCATGCGTGCTGAAGGGCTCCGGCGCCGGGTGGTGTCAGGCTCAGGCAAAAGTCACACCACAAACCCGCAGCAAAAAGGAGCTCTACGGGTCATCCCGCTATAGAGCACACCATTCCACTTGCTCGTTTCGACAAAGTGCTCATCTTGTGAAAGTCGAACGCAATAGAGCCTCCCCGTACAGTTTAACGAAGAGAAGCAAAGAACGAAGGGCAACCATGGTAAAGCACAAGAAGAAAGACGAAGGCGGAGCCGAGAACATCAAAGTCCTGGTCCGATGCAGACCGCTGAACACGAAGGAGACCGATGCCGGGATGAAGAGCGCAGTGGACCTGGACCTTGCGGCGGGCACTGTGACCGTACACCACATGTGCAGTGCCCAGGACCGGTGGACCTTCGACGCCGTCGTCAACAACACGTGCAGCCAGCGGGACATCTTCGTGCAGTTCGTCCAACCGATGGTCGACAGCGTGCTCGAAGGCTTCAACGCCACGATATTCGCCTACGGCCAGTCGGGCTCTGGCAAGACCCACACCATGACAGGACCCGTTCCCGCCAGGGAAGAGACACAAGGGGTCATCCCACGGTCGTTCGTCTACATCTTCGACCACATCCGAGAGCGAAAGAAGGCTACGGCGGCTTACCATGTCACCTGCTCGTTTCTCGAGCTGTACAATGGAAAAATACGCGACTTGCTCGCGAAGCAGCAGACGTCGCTGCAGATCAAGGAGAACAAGGACAAGACCTTTTTCGTGAACGGCTTGACGCAGCCGGATATCAAAAGCGAGCAGGACCTCCTGCACTACATGGAGGAAGGCAACGTGCGGAGGCAGGTTGCCGCTACTGAGTTGAACACGGACTCTTCTAGGTCGCACAGTATCTTCTCGGTCTTGATCCAGACTGTGGAGACACACGAGGACGGCGAGTGCTCTACTGTTACATCGAAGCTCAATCTTGTTGACCTCGCGGGATCTGAACGCCAATCGAAGACCCGCGCGTCAGGCGACACACTCAAGGAAGGCTGCAACATCAATTTGTCTCTCTCCACGCTCGGTATGCGTTACGGCTTTACCTTTGTTTATGCTGCTTGCGACTAACTGATAGGTAGAGACGTGTGGAAAGCAATGCAAATACGAAGCGAAGCCTGCCACCTGTTCACACTTCTTCGTTTCGCGCTGATGGTGGTCCGCGTTGGCTTGAACCAAAAAAAGGTGCTGAGTGTTGAGCATGTAGCCATTACTCCAAGCACGTTCTTGGACTCGGAGATACACGACAAGAGCAGTCCGTTATTCACCTGACGGGCTCCACATATAATACAAACCTGGGGCATTATCTGTCTCTACTGTCGGTGAGTGGCGGCTTTTCTTAGAATTGTGTTAGATCCGGCCGGGAGCCACCTCAGGATGGATCTGGCAGATGAGGACTCAACATCACGTTGCGCAGCGACGCATCGCCTGTAGAACAGAGTAGGTGAGTCGCAGCTTTTGACAAGAAGGCGGGATTCGTTCTTCGCCTTTTCTCACGCAAAGGCGAAGAACGAAGGCAAGTCCACGTACTGCCACTACCGCAGATACGATACGCACACTAATATACGATACCTTAAAGGAACCTTTACGACAATGGTATAAAACCCCGGATCTCTAAGTGAACTTGCACTCTGAAAACAAGCGCCGGCCCATCGTGAGCACGCCGCAAACTCAGAAGGTCGAATCAATCTGTTTCCTGCAGTATTAGCAATGCATCGAAGAGAACAAGCTTCGATAGCTCGGCTCGCTGCATCACCACGTCTCCCCCCTCCGCAGGTACAGTAATCGACACCATCGTGAAGGGCAAGGGTCACGTGCCGTTTCGTTCCTCGCCGCTCACGATGCTGCTGAAGGACAGTCTCGGCGGGAATTCTAAGACGTGCATGTTCGCCAACATTAACAGCGCAGACAGCAACGTGTCGGAGACGGTGTCGACGCTGCGGTTCGCAGACCGAGCCAAGCAGATAAAGAACAAGCCGGTCGTGCAGAAGGACGCGAAGGACCAGAAGATCCAAGACCTCCTCGCGCAAGTGCACGAGCTGCAGGAGAAGCTGGCCAAGCACGCCGCCGGCGACGCGCCCGACTACGAGGCCGCGAACGAAAGGCTCGAAGAACAAGTCAGCGAGCTCCAGGCTCTGCTCGCAACAGCGCGCCAGGACTTCGACGACCAGCAACTGGAGAACAAAGCAGAGCTACTCGCCATCCAAAAGCAACTCTCCGACACCGCAGCGGGCCTGCAGGACCACGAAGACACCATCCGAGACCTTCACGGCTCCATACAAGTCATGCGTACCGCGTTCTCCGAAGAGCGGTCTCTCGTGTCCGAATTCGTGGACACAGTTCTGTCCTTCATTCGCGAGGCGGCTGCGGACGACAGCCCGTCGAGCATCGCCGCAGCTTTCTCCCGCGCCCCCGGGTCAGACGGGCAACCTGCGGTCACCTCCCGGGGTGTTGACGCCGTTCGTATGGCGCTGGACAGTATTCAACGGCGTGCGACCGGTGTGCTCTTCTATTTTGCATGAGCGCCAGCTTGAAAGGAAATGCTCGACGATGCTGCCCGACAAAGAACAGAAGGGATCCCAAGTGCTGTAACTACCGAACCACGCGTGTTGATCGGACGTGAGGTCATACCCCTACACGACAAATCACGCAAACACGTCTTCTTGTTGCGTTTGTGGGGAGTCATTTGCATGCAAATGAGTACCACACAAACACAACAAGTCAAAGTCCTGAGAGAGAAAACAACACACGGTGATCAGATTGATTGTATTGGCCCCTTACCTCTATATCTCCTCCCTTCCATTGGGAGTCGAAGCAGCTACGTCGAGTATTTCGCTGAAAGCCGAATGTGGCACATGCCAGGCTCTTACTGAGAGCGGCTGACGATTTCCAAAAATCGTCTAGTCTCGTGAGGTTCACACTTCAAAGGCATCGGCTGATTTTTGGAAAAACAGGTCGTTCGAATGAAACTCTCACCGACCTCAGCTGTTGAAGATCTGCGCGCCAAACTTAAGACGCAGGAAAATAAAGCAACAGCGATGCTCCTAGTAACGGCGAGTGAACATGGCAGAGCCCAAGCCTGAACCGGTGTTCTACAGATATCCGGAATGTGGCACAAGCTGCTCGGGGACACAACTGGCGTCGAGGTAAGTCTCCCGGAATGGGCTGGCGCTGCAGCACGCATTTTTCGGATCACTGAATCCAGTGCGCACAACCTGGCTCGTATTATTTAGATTGTTTGGGATAAGCCGGCAGCCGCTGCTTAACGGTTCATGTACTTAAAAGAACTCAATGCTTAACATGAAGTTAGGGCGGACTTGAGGGCGAAGACGTGGTCCCGACTGGTGGCGAGGCGGCCGGGATTTGAGGGCGTACAGAGAGCCGATCTGGAGCGGACGAACTCCTTCGGAGGATGCGTGAATGTCCCGCGCACACCGCGTGTAGCGTTGGCGGGAGGGGTGAACACGGCTAGTACACGTCGCGGATGAGGCAGGCTGGAGCTGAGCCGCAGACGCTCAGCTGCAAGCACTGTGGAAGCGGCGACACCGAGGACGAGAAACACGTATTCTGGGACTGCGGAGCGTACATACGGCGACGAGAGGCACATGCCGAGCTGATGGCAGCCAACCGGGCCGACTGGCCCAGATGCACGCTGGAACACGGTGTGGTAGTACCCGAGAATGCCCAATTCTCGAGGCGGCTCCAGGAGATGATGGCTGAAATCCTTGCGGAACGGGCTGGGCTCGAAGCACGTGGCTGGGTGGCCAGGAACCCCACGACCCCCTGGTCGAGAGCGAATGCGATGCCTGCCGAGAAATTTGACCACCCCTTCGCGCGGATTGCCCCGGCATGGACGTGGGAGCGGAACAAGACCTGGGGACTACCGACGTTTTATGCGTTGGTAGCGTGGCTGTCGGACATGCAATGGACCGAGAACGGGCAGGCGTCAATGCTGGAGCTTGCGATCGACTTTGAACTCTTCTCGGGCCTCAGCATGCCGCTGCACGGGAATGCGCCGAAGGGGGTGAGAGAACGGGGAAACGTCCTGCGCTGCATGATGAGCGCGTTGGACAAGCTGGCGGCACAGCAAGGGCTGGGAAGCTGCATGAGAGGAGAGAGGGTGTGCCCGACGACGTCGCTGTCGTTCATGGGCATCACGGGGATATCGGGTATACGGCCCAGGCCACGCTTTCGCGAGGCACACACGGGGACGATACTTGAGGAACAAGTGAAAGGAAGCGATGTAGGGACGCAGTGCCCGACGTACCCTGACTGGACGATCGGGAGAGCGGCGAGGTGGGCCCTGCCTGCCCCACCACAACTGCACCCAGACCCCGTGCATATGCCGGGTGTCGGTATAGAGAAGGCACTCGTCACGTGCGCGACCCATCACAAAGGGAAGTGTGAGGCGTGCAGAGCACTCGTCCGAAGGGACGTTCCCACGGTAGAGATGTGCTGCCGGCACCATCACCACGCGAACGATGGGCAGCCGATCGCGGTGTGCACAGAGCACAGCACGACGAAGTGCGGCGAGTGCAAGACGGCGGCGGCGTGTTGCCGCAGCGGGCATCATGCCTGCCGCACGCATGGCAGAGGAACCTGCCAAGAGTGCAAAAGGCTCCCTACGCTGACGCAGAGGCGACCGGCGGCATGTTGCAGCCGCGGCCACCACCAGTCCAACAAGACGAACGTCCAGTCAACCCCCGGACGCAGCAAGAAGAAGAGGCCCTCCTCACCCACCCAGGTGAGTGTACAGCGGGAAACGCCAGTAGGAAAGCGAGCGGCGCGAGCGCCGCTCGCGGCAACGAAAAAGGAAACAGCGTCGACCGGACGGGCAACCAAGAGGCCGCCACCAACGCCAGGAACCAGCGAACGACCAGCGCTGAAGAAGAGGGTGCTCGGCACCCCGAAGGAAGGCCCGATCGCCGGCCGCAAGCGGAAGAAGACGAAGGCGACCACACCCGACTCAGGGGTGCATCGAAGGAAGAAGAAGGTACCGAGGGCAAGCAGCTCTCAGAAACGACCGGGGACCACGGGCACACCAATGCCCTCGAAAGTGGAAAACAGGCACTCCTGCCCGCCATCGTTCTCGCCGACTCAGTCTTTGGAATCGCAAGAAAGCCAAACCCCGCTAGCTCCACAAATGCTCGACCTTGACGACGCAATGGCAGGTGACGACGTCATCCGATAACCTGACTTTCAAGGCAGTGCATGCTAATCCATGTGGTTCATGTACTTAAAAGAACTCAATGCTTAACGGCGTATCACGTGGGCAGCCCTGCGATTACCCCCTCAGTTGACACCACTTTATCTTTAGCCATCCTTTATCCTCCTTTCGTGCCCGTCGACAGGCAACCAAACCCACGCACAGACACGTCGGGCGCGTGCATCACGGAAGAAGAGCTGGCCGCCGAGCGCGAAGGCTTCCAGGCAGAGCTCGCCTCGACCCGGCTGCTGAACTCGCGCTTGCAGAAGATGCACGAGGGCGCCGCTTCGGAAGGGGCTGCGCTCGCGGCCAGGCTCGAAGACCTGAAGCAGAAGTACTCCGCCAGCAAGTCGTCTCTCAAGAAGGCGGCAGTCGAGCACCGGAGGCAGCTGGCTGCGTTGAAGCACGCGCAGGCAGGCGACGGCGCCGCAGACACCCGCAAAAAGGAGCGACCGGCGGAGGACAAGAAGCGCGCGGCTTCGCCACCAGACCGGGACTCCCGCCGTGCAGGCACCCCTCCTCCCGACGCGGCCATCGCTGCGAATCGCTCGCCTCCGGACGCGGAAGGCAGCCTCGCCGACTTGCGCCGGCGCCTGGCGGAGCCTCAGTATGCGACGCCCTTTTTAAACACCTGCTTGTCGTCTGCAGAAGCAAAGTTCAGGTGAACCTAAGTTCTGGTGAACCAAAGTTCGGGAGCAGCTGAGTTCGGGCAAAGCTAAGTTCTGGTGAAGCAAAGCAAAGCTCGGGCGAAGCAAAGTTCGGGTTCTGGTGATGAGTTCGGCGTGTGGTAGCAAGTTCAGCCTGTGTTGGCAAGTTCGGCGCCATGCAGTACCCGGGGGGGGGGGACCCCCCGGACCCCCCCCGACTCCGTTTCCCGTGGTGACCCAAATACCACTGAGAAACTCCGCAAAAAACGCAAGTTTCGGGCACATTGGACCGAAACGCAACAAACCTCGAAAACAATCTTCGACCGAAAAAGTGTGAGGGGCGGGGTTCGAACCCGGACCTACCGGCCTGAAGGTTGACGCCCGCTCACTCTGCCACCCCTATGCATTTTGGCAGAGGAAAAAAAAGCTTGCTCTGCACTATTATCTAGTCCAAAAAACTATACACTTTCACAACATTAAAAGCCGGGTTGGCTCGAATAGAGGCTATTCACATGGATGTTCATAGGACCTCCAGTCTCGAAAAATGCTTGTTGATGCTGAGAATTAGTAGTGGCAGCGCACAACACGATCTTTACCAAAGCAGGTGAGTCCCGCTAGTGCGCCACAAACCAAACATAATGCACCTTGATTTGGCCAGGTGAAGCGGAAAGACGTCCGTTGCTGAGGTGCCATATCAGGCCGAAGAGGGCTATGCCGGGGAGACAACTCGTGTTCCACCCGACATGCGGCAGATGCGCATTTTCTTTTGTATAAGCACCTGCTTTTTGTAGGAAATACTTGAGGAGGCTGCCAGCTGCAAAAGATCAAAGGAGGTAAATGTGCTGTAGCCCACACGAAACACAGGTGAATCTGGGTTTAGTGGCGGGCGTAAACGTTCAACAAAAAAGACCATTTTGTAGTTGTACTGTTTCTCACCCTCTAGCCTCCTTCGAAGTGGGCACAAGGCAGTCCCTCGAGTATTTTTCGTACAAGCACCTGCTTTGCCGGAGAGGCGCGTCGGCCCATCGCAGCGATGAGAACACGATTCTGCAGGAAGACGAGTGCCATCTTGGGCCGGTTTGGCACATTCTGGAATGATGACACTCGTCTTCCCCCGTAATCTCTTGTTTGTTTGTTCGTTGCGTTGCGTGTATTCCATGAGGGGACCACTGACCCCCAAGAATGCGCGGTCCATCAAGTAAGGCCCCTTTGCCCTGAATATCGCTGGTTGATCGAGCTATATCGCGCCACCGTTTTCCACAGGTCCGACGACAGCGCCGCCGTGCTGAGGCTGAAGGAGGAGACGAGGAGGCTCGGCGAAGACTGGTCAACCGCGGCCAGGGAGCGCGCGGAGTTCGCGGCGAAAGTGGAAGAATTGCAGGAAGCCCTGCTGCGGGCGATCGCTCCGGACGGCGCCCCGGCGCAGGCTGCCGCCTCTCTGCCGCTGCCCGCCGCTGCGGACCCGGGACCAGCGAGCTCGGGCGTGCCGGACGCCGTGCAGCCGCGGGAGAACAGCCGCGCCGCCTCGCCCGTTGAGCTGACGAGCCTGCCGGGCGCTCCGACGGCGGACGAGCTTCAGGTATAGAGCGGCCTGTTTACCCCCTTTTTCTTTTGTATAAGCACAAACCTGAAACGGTAACATACCCAGTTTCACTGGAGTGCCCGTTCCCGGCGAGCTACGAGGGAACGAACCTGTAAGAGTGCCAACGCTACTCTTTCAGGCAATCCCCATTGGGATAGAAGGGAGCAACATTAGAAGCATCGAGATTAAGGAAATTGCACCTTTTTAAACATAAAAGTAAGATTTCTCGCACCAACAAAACACGGAGACCCTAAACCCCCGGATTCTCAAGCGAACTTCAACTCTAAAACAGCGCTGGAAGGCGGAAATCGACCGCCTGCGGGACGAGCGCGAAGAAGCCGTCGACGAGCTCGAGCAGGCCGCCGCCGACAAGCGCGAGCTTCTGGCCGAGAGGGACCGGCACCGCGCCGAGTACGCGGACGTGCTGAACGACTGCACGACGTTCGCGTCGGAGACCAACCAGCTGCGAGACGAGCAGAAGAAGGCAGCTGCCCGCGCAGCGCTTCTCGAAGAAGCCGTACAGCAGGCTGCCCGCGAGCGAGAAGCGGCGCAGCAAGCGCTCGAAAGGTATGCGGCCCCGCCGTCCGCAAGCTTGAGCCGGCCCACCCCTCCAAGCAGAACGACCCACCGATGAGCTCCAACCTTGGATTGGTCCGCGTTCACGAGCGAAACCCCGAACACGAAGAACGAGTGGTGCAGGTGTACCGGGCTGGTACGCCGGCAGCAGCTGCTCAACGGCTTGGCACCGCTGAACTACGTCTTCAACCGTACTTCAACCCCTTACGGACGGAGGGGAGATAGGTTGTCCAGCGCGCAGAAAGCATTCTCGGGAATGTACGGGTCACACTGAAGAGTGTTACGACTCCAAATGGGAAACCTGGTGCTACTTGGAAAGGTTTCGTAACGCATCTCTTCACAGCAGCAAACATTGATCCTTTTTGACATGCTTTTGTTTTGGAATCCCAGTGTCCGACCTTCAGCTCGGGTTCTACACTCGTTCTCTCCTCTACTCACGGCTGTACGTACCCTTTACTTTGATTAAAGTTAACGCATATCTACAAACATCGCAGGCTCGAAAAGCGACACGAAGAGCGGGCTGAAGCCCTGTCGCAGATGCGAACCGTGCACGCGCACCAGTCGGAAGTCATCGAGCGGCACAGGGCGCTGGAAGCCGAGCTGCGGCAGCAGCTGGGCAGCCTCCAGCAGAGCAGCGACGAGCAGGAGGCCGCGTGGGACGGCCGACTGGCAGCGGAGCAGCAGAAGTGGGCCGCTTACACGTCGAAGCGCCTCGAAGACGCAGCCGCGCAGCACGAGGATGCGCTGGCACGCCGCGAAAGCGACGCCGCGGCCCTGCGGAAAAAGGTCAAGAAGAGCCAGCTCACCGTGCAGCGCGTCAAGGAGAAGTACGACAAGCAGGTCTGTCCTCGCCCGCGGCTACCCCCCCCAGCTACCAAACTGCTGAGTCATCTCAGATCGAAGATCTGGAAGATTAATACAATTCCGACTGACACCTGTACGTAAGGTTATCATTACCACGTCGCCAACCCGAGAAAATCACGATATCGTCATCCCCCTCGCTTGAATACCACGCAGTCTATTATCCCCGAGACAGCGTGTTGTCGACATGTTTGTAACACCCAAGGACATACACACTAGCGGTCTCCTTCAAAGGACGCACGCCTGCGTCCTTCCATCAAACCCTCCTGGTCTTTTCTCTGTCTTTCCATGTTCTCCCGCTTGTGGGTTCCGGACTGATATGCATTCACTCTCTATGGTCCATGATCCACTCTTGAAACCATTTGTCTATTACATCTAACCATTCCACCTATCAGGTACACGAGTCCGCTGAGTTGCGCGCTCGGGTCGAGGAACTGCAGGAGGAGGCGCTGCGGCGCCAGCGAAGCGCGGAGAACAGGCAGGTCGACGAGAGCCGCGAAGAGATCAACAACATCATCCGCTCTTCGAAGGCGGCCAACCTGCGGGGGCTCGACCCGCCCGAAGGCGGCGGGCCGGTCTCCCGCGCGAAGTGGAGGGCTGACACCGACAGCGCGAAGGTACTCTTCCCCCCCCTCCCCCCCTTTTTCCCTTTTCTATTTTACACTCTCTTCGAAGAAGACTTGATGCTAGCATCAAACATGCATGAGAGGCAGTGTCCTGCCTAAACATTAAACTAAGTTCTCCCCCCCTTTCTTGCACCTTCCCTTGGTCAAAAACGGGAAAACGTTCGGGGAATCTTTGGACAGGAATCATTGTGTTTCAACACGAATTCATTGAATTATTTCGCTCGCAGACACCCCGGATGCGGGAGTGCCACTGGCAGCTGCGCAGCTATTCCCCTGCATATTGTTCGTACTAACAACTACATCCCTCGCCGGAATGTACTTGGCGTCGGTCACGAACAGTCCCGGACACGGCTAGCCATTACTACACAGGTGTACCTACCCCCCCCGTGGAATTGAGACACCTATTTTCGTAATTTTCCCACAAGTGTCCCAATTTTAAGCTGACACCTGTACCTAACAAAGCGAGCCCGGACACCCCATTTCGTGCAGTGTGTCAATCCAGTGGTGCACCCATTGGTACATGTCCGTTAACCTAAACGCGTGTATTTGAGACACCCCGCCCTCAGTCCCAAGAGTGTCTCAATTACAAGCGTTTTCTGCTGTCTCAATTACACGGGGGAGGGTAGGTACCAAAGAAATAACTTGCCCGTAGCCCTTAGTGACTCTAAGAGATCTCACCCATTTCTCACCCATTTAACAAACGTCACCCCCAGAGACCCTAACGTTCCGGAATCTCAAGCGAACTATAAACTCTAAGAATATCGTATCCACGGGTGCTCGCTGGAACAGAAAAGAAAACGGAGAAGAAGTAAAACTTGACAGAGAATCCGACACTAGGCGAGTGTGCTTTTTCTTTTCCGCAGGTGGGGGTGAATGGGGAGGACGCCTGGAGGCTGTTGTCACAGTGTTTTCCCCATCAGTTCACCTGCACAAGTCTTCCAGCGAGGAGCCACACTTCGTGTCAATATTCCCAAAAGTACTTTAGTACCAGTGATTTATATATGGGTCTGGGGCTCGGGGCCACCCCGAGCGCGAAAAAAAAATTGACTTAATTTTGGGCTGGGGGTTGAGGTAGGGCCGGGTCACTACCAACCGGGATCAGCGGGGGTGAGGGACGAAGCCATGGCGAAGCCATGGCGAAGTCATGGCGAAAGCCATGGCGAAGCCATGGGGGCAGGAAGAGTAAAACGGAGGCGGGGAAAGAGGAGGCAGGAGGGCCAGGGGCGGAGGGCCAAAGGGGGTGGTGGGAGGCGAGACGTTGACTACCAAGTCTAATTAAATTTGGGATCGGAAATTGAACGTTGATTACCAATTCTAATTAATTTTGGATCCGGGACAGGACCCCGAGGGGAAAAAGGACTTTTCTTCAGAGGAGCGAAAGCTATATAAATCCCTGTTTAGTACTGACAAAAAAAAAAAAAAAAACAACACAGGAGCGGAAGACGGCGGCGCAGAAGAAGTTCGAAGCCGCGGCGTCGGCCACGGCGGTGGAGGCAGCCTCCGACGCCGCCCTGACCCGCATCAGCACCGCCGCGCAGCAGTTTTTCGAGCGCGAGCGGGCTGAGCGCGACACGCGGCGCGGCAGCATCACGAGCCCGCCCAGCCGCCGCAGCTCCGGCGCCAGCACCGGGCCGTCGAAGCCGACGCCGCCGACTCCTCCCGACGGCAGCGACTCCGCCTACACCAACACATTCTCCCAGCCGCCGCAGCCGCAGGCCTTCAGCCAGCGTCCCGCTGAGAACGCGGATCTCGGCCCGGGGGCCTCTGCCGTCGGCCGGCACGCCCTGCTCACCCGGGCGAAGTCGTTGTCGGTCACGTCCGACACCGAGTCGTCGCCCCTCTTCCCTCGCACTTCGTCCCTCGTCAACCCGGCGCAGCACCCGCCGGCGCACGGCCGGTCGCACGACGAACCACCGGATGCGCGGCGCAACGTGTCGGTCCCGCCTGAGAAACGCTTGGGGTGAGCCATCTGGTCCCTCAGACCCCCCACCCTGCCCCCCCCCAACAACGCATGAGAGGCAGTGTTCTGCCTAATCATATACCAAGGTTTCTGCCCACCCTTCCCTTCGAGTACACATCACGCGTCCCGGGGACGGGCTACCGCATGGCTCCAGAAGCCCATCTCCGTACCGATAGCTACCAACTCTGCGGCGCAGCATTTCTCCGACGCGAGCCCAGCGTGACACGCGGCGCATCACGAGCCCGCCCAGCCGCCGCAGCGCCGTCGAAGCCGACGCCTCCCGACGGCAGCGACTCCGCCTACACCAACACTCTCCCAGCCGCCGCAGCCGCAGGCCTTCAGCCAGCGTCCCGCTGAGAACGCGGATCTCGGCCCGGGGGCCTCTGCCGCCGGCCGGCACGCCCTGCTTACCCGGGCGAAGTTGTTGTCGGTCACGTCCGACGCCGAGTCGTCGCCCCTGTTCCCCGCACGTCGTCCCTCGTCAACCCGCCGGCGCACGGCCGGTCGCATGACGAACCGCCGGATGCGCGGCGCAACGTGTCGGTCCCGCCTGTGAAACGCTTGGGGTGAGTGATCTGGTCAGAGCAGCACCACTATCAGGCCTCCCACCCTGCCCCCCCCAACAACGCATGAGAGGCAGTGTTCTGCCTTAACACTATACGAAGTATTCTGCCCACCCTTCCCTTCGAGTACACATCACGCGTACCGGGGAAGACCTACCGCATGGCTCAAGAAGCCCATCTATCTAGCTATGGCTACGAACTCTGCGGCGCAGCATTTCTTCGACGCAAGCTCAGCGTGTCACGCAAACCCGTGTGCGAGTCCCCGCAGGGACGACTGGGCATACCTCGACTGGGCAAACCTCGCGGAACAAGAGAGTAGTGAAAGAAGAAACCGAACGAGTAACTGAACATTTTCTACAACTGTTTTGGAAGGCTACATGAATACATGCTGAGCACAGCCCGTGAAGACGGTCCCACGCAGAGCCGTCGGGTTGTGACACTGGTGACATTTTCTGCTGCTGGCCGTTGTCGCTCTTGCCTCGGAAAAGTCCTCTTCTCGCAGGACGGGATGGGCTTGAGGTGTCGCGTGACGGCTTCATCACATGCCGCAAAGAGCGTTCATTTTGACAGCGGGACTATGACACGGACGTCGACATCCGAAAGTGAGCCGGTCCGTCCCTATCTCTTGAAACTGCACCGAAGTGCCTGCCGCTGTTTATCACAGTGAATCACGGTCCACCACGGTCTACCAGGTCCATCCCTAGTCCCTAGAGCTGCATCGAATTGCCCGGTGCTGTATTCTTCGGTCTATCACGGCCTATCAAGAGGGGATGGGCCGGCTCAGTAAGTGAGTGTGTACCAACTCACCCGCCGAATCCACCGGTTCCGAAATGGGTGATGCGCTCAACCGAATCGCCCGTGGTTACCCGCGTGCTGGGTTCTCTTCGTCTTCGGCGCCGTCCCCCCGTCGGTTTCAATTCTGTTCCATTTCTCTCTCATTTTTCTCCAACCATCATACAAGGGTCCTAAGTGAATTTCGGCCATTTATGACGATGCCGCCCTGGCCGCACAGCCCCACAGCACTGGTACTCTCGAGTGAATTTGGGCCAGTTTCGGGTCTGCCGGACAGCACAAAGTTTCACTGGGGTCGCAAGAAGTCGCAACAGCAGTCTGCGACGCGTATGTGCATTGCGGCCTTAGCGGAATCGATCCCGAAGCTGGAGAGATTAGAGCGACACTCAACTGCTGATGGGCATGGGCGAACCCAGCCCGCAAATGCGTTCGACGACCTGATGAGTCTCATGCTTCTGCAATTCCCATTGACTATCGCGTCTGGCCGCGGTCTTCATCGTTACCAGAGCCAAGACATCCAGGAACTGGCAAGACAGTAGGGTTCAAGCCCAACTCTTGTCCTTCTGCAGCCGCAAAAAAGGGGCTTCCCTACTCTCGCGATGTACGGGTTTAGCTTGACCCCCTGACCCCGCTGCCCAGTGTTCCTGTTTCTAATACTGATGGGGGGAGGAGCCCCGAGACAAGGTTTTCCAACCGAGCTCGCCTCCTCCCGCTCCAGTGTTTGGGACTAGTTCTTGTTTGTTCGGCGTTATCGAGATTGACCAAAAAGTTAGTCCCTACTACACTGTCCCGCTTTCCCCCTTCCTGCCCTCTTTTAACTGATCGTTCAGAGCATTGTTGTAGGAGCCTTCTCCCCCGGACGGATTGGTTTGGTGCTCTCGTAGCATGGGGGGCGGGGTCCCTGGCTGTAGCTGGCCACGGACAGTCGACACTCAGGTCCCGAGCACAAAAAGCTTTCCAAACACGTTCTTGCACCCCCCCCCCCCCCCCCCTCCGCACGCCCCCCCCATGCCTCTCATCTAGCAGCAGCCTTCCTTTTAACAAACAGACACACGAAAAGCGGGTTTTCTACAGCAAGAAAAGAGGAGGGAAACCTTCAAGGAAAAAAGACGACGCATGCATGCAACAACGCCCTCGCTCTCTTGTTCCCTTGGCACGCATGTGAAAAACAGTCCTCCTTGCATCCCGACTCGATCCATCCTGCGGGCTGCTTGTGAGCGAAGGGCTGTGGTGTTGTCGGTTCAGCGTTCAGCTGAGCCAGACCACCTCTATCTCCTGGAAGTGCATCGAACTGCCGCTGTCGCTGTCTATGCCCTCGTAGGCTATCACAGGCAATTATAGGCTATCGCAGTCACGCCAGAAGCGCGACACAACAGAGGTAGTCACCTGGCGAAAAACACCAAACCCCAACAATTATCAGTCTATCAGCGGGGATGGACCGGCTCAATCCGAGCTGTCGTACAGACTCGATCAATCCAGCAGTGTCCCACCAACCCTACGCAAACACACCCAGGACAGCAGAAAGGAGCGTTCAAAAAAAAGAGCGACCCGAAAACAACAACAACAACACCACCACCACCACCAACAACAACAACAACAACAACAAAAAAGAAGAAATGGACGGGCTACCCGAGGAGCTGACGACTTTGAAAGAAGAGGTGATCCATGGCGGCGTCCAGTTCGATGATGTGGCGGAGGCGCGCGACCGGTCGCAGAGGATGAAGCAGGTGATGATGACGACGCCGAGCAGGCTCGTGAAGGAGGTCACCCGGATGAAGGAGGAAGCGACGAAGCTGAACGACGAGCTCGACTCGCGGGACGCCCTCGGCAAGAAGATGCAGCAGGAGAAGCAGCAGCTGCAGTTCGAGGTCAAGAACCTGAAGGAAGACACCGCCATGCGCATCAAGCGCGCGGAGAAGAAAAGCCTCGACTACCACAAGGTCAAAGCGGACGCCGACACGTACGAAACAGCCGTCGACCAAGCCGTCTCCTCGAAGCAAGAAGCTTCCCTTCCGTACGACAACGGCGGCATGTACCTGCGCTTCCTCACCGGAAGAAACGAGACGCTCCTCAAACTACGCTGCGCGGCCGCTCGGTTCGACTCATTCGGCCTCATCGACGCCAAAGCATGGTCAGCCGGCCCCCGCACCGACCCACAGAGCCTCTCGTACCTGCTGCAAGAAGTAGCGGACTTCAAAACCGTGCTCGACGAAGCAAGAACCGAGCTACCCATCCTCGAAAAACTGCAGGGCCGTCTCGCGCAGTCGGACTTCCCGTGTGACGTGGACCTCGAGGAGTACCGCGGCGCGCTGGAAGCCGCTGAAGCGGCGCACGACGGGTGGGACAAAAAAGTGACGGCCGAGGAGGAAAGGCGGGTCAACTACGAGGCGTGCGTCGACGAGTTCATGAAGGAGCTCTCGCGCCTGGTCGACTGGTGCAAGGCGCAGCGGCAGACGCTGTCGCAGCTGCAGACCACCGAAAACGTGCAGGAGTTCTGCGCGTCGCTGCAGGGACGAATCCCCATGATGGTTTGCCGCCACCCAACCCCACTCCCTTCTTCTTCCTCGTAGCTACACGGTGGAGCCCAGCCGAATGTGTTCGCGGCTTAAAGGACCGAAACATGGCGGTGTTGAGCACATATCCATTCCAAGCCCCACCCCCTTCTTCTTCCTCGTAGCTACACGGTGGAGCCAAGCCGAATGTGTTCGTGGCTTAAAGGACAGAAACCCGGCGGTGCTGAGCACATATCCATTCCAAGCCCCACCCCCTTCTTCTTCCTCGTAGCTACACGGTGGAGCCCAGCCGAATGTGTTCGTGGTGTCGGTCGCAGGAGTCTTTTTGGCAAGCCAAAGTGAGTAAAAGACTTCTGCGATCGACACCATAGAGTGTGAAATATTGCTTGCGTAGTGAGGAGAGAAGAGAACGAGTGTAAAGGAACGGAGGCAGCACAAACTACCAGACCAACAGAGACCACCGCAAAATTCCCTTGCCTTCTTCAAAATCAGCGCCAATCATAACGACACCCCAAACACAGGAAGAAAACTTCTCGGTGCTCAACGGCATGGGAGAGGATCTCATTCCTGGCCCGCAGCAGGACCTTGTTGAGAAAATGCTCGTCAACGTCAACCGGACTTGGATCGACCTTCAGGTTTGCCGAAGCCTTTTCTTTTACTTTACACGGGAATCCTCCATTCGCGCGTCTTAGATCCGCAGACGAGGCGTTTGTGCTTCCTGTGAAGATCACTCCCGCCGTTCACCCGCGGTTACCAAGATCTCTCAACGTTTGACGTGCTGACATGCAGGGCACTGGGGGCAGAAGTCACTTTCAATAAAAAACTCGCGTGGTCATAGGGCGAGGTATTGTTGCTCGCCTGGACACCGTAGTTGGAACGGTCCATTGGGAGATTCTTTTAGGGTCCTTGTTCGGGTCCCTTTTGGATCCTTTTAGGTCCTGTACGGGTCCTTTTCGGGTGCCGCACATTATTCTTACCAAACATGAAATGTTGTAGGAAATGAGAAGCTAGTCGCCGCCCGCAAACCGTGGCGTTTTCACTTGCGTCCTGAATCCAGCTTTACGTAAAAAAAAAAAAAAAAACGATCAGGCACTGCGTTCAACGAAAACAATTCTCTCTTCCCATCATCACCATCATCATCAGTTTTGTATCAGCCGCGGTTGCCCGAGTGACGAGCTCTTGTTTTCACATTAACTTGCCTCCTTGGAGAGAGTCACTCGGAGCCGTTGTTCCCGTTTTCACATTCCTTCTCCATCCGCCCGTTTAATTCATTTCACACCAACCAAAGGATCATTCACGGTTAGCTCTCCTTAGCTGGCTTGCTGGTACCTTGGGAACGAGCTGACCGGCGAAGTTGGCTGCCCGGCGGCTGCCTCAGTTGGGGAGATCGGTCCTCCTGGCTACCGCATCAGTCAGCCAAGACTCCAGCTCAACTGGCGAAGGCTTGCGATTCATCGAGGGAATTCCACAAGGCATTACGAACGAACTTCAGGTTCCTTTGGGCTGGCTGGCGGGGAAAATCTTTTTGGGTCTGGTGGAGTGACCTCCTGGGATAGCCTATTCTCTCACACATGGTGGCTATCTCGGGAGGCTACCCCATCGTACGTTAGACCCTTGTTTTTCCCCCTTTTCTGTATTCCAGTGAAACATGCAGTGTAGCAGCATTCTCCTAATGCAGGAGTGAGTAGCCGACGGAGAATTCCTGAGTTGGCTTCAATCTAACACAACTGGCTGCGGCGGGCCGGCTCACGATGCCTGGCTGCTCGCTTCGTTTTTCAGACTGCTAAAAGGATCCAAAAGGGACCCGAACAAGGACCCGAAAAGAATCTCCGAATGGACAGTTCCAACTAAGGTGTCAAGGCGAGCAACAATACCTCGCCCTATGACCGCGAGTTTTCATTGTAAGTGACTTCTGCCCAGTGCCCTGCATGTCAGCATGTCAAACGTTGAGATATTATTTTTTAGCCTGTGAGGAAACTGAGCCGCCCAAGTAGGACCTTCTGATCATGTTCATTTGCCAAATTTGCCACCTGAAACCACGTCCAGGATTTGGGCTCAGGGTAGTGCGGTCAACGAAAACTCTAGTTTCCCTTTCTACTTTCTCCTACTCTCGCGGTGTACGGTTTTTGTTTCACGACAAACCCCTAACCCAACAACGCAGATCTACTCGTACGAGCGTCTGCGAGAGGCTTACCTCGATGAGCACAGCAAGTGCGGGCTCAAGGATGAAGCGCAGATGTTCTCGCAATGGGCGTCGCGCAACGTGAAGAACTTCCTCGACAACGCCGAAGAGCTGCTGTGCACGCCCGACGAGAAGGAGTCGCAGGGCATCGTACGCCCCGTGCTGGACCTGTGCAAGACGCTGAAGAAGGACTACCCCGCGCATCAGCTCATCACCGGCCACATCGCTGACTTCGACGTCCGTATGGAGGTCATTAACGACCATTACCGGCACCTCAAGAAGACGGTGTGCCGTTCTTTTCCCCCGAAGGGCTTCGTACCCTACTTTGGGAATCTACACTCCCTGTTTCCTTTTTGGGTTTTGTATTTGCACCTGCTTCGGCATTTTTGTTGAACGCTTACGCCCGCCACTAGACCCAGATTTACCTGCGTTTCGTGTGGGATACAGCACATATACCTCCTTTGATCTATCGCAACTGGCAGTCTCCTCAAGCATTTCCTACGCGTAAGCTTTCAACAAAAAGGACCCACTCTGTAGTTGTATTGTTTTCTCCCCCTCTAGCCTCCTTCGAAATGAGCACAAGGCAGCCCCTCGAGTATTTCATGTATACGCACCTGCTTTGTAGGAAATACTGAGGAGGCTGCCAGCTGCAAAAGATCACAGGAGGTAAATGTGCTGCAGCCCACACGAAACACAGGTAAATCTGGGTTCAGTGGCGGGCGTAAGCGTTCAACAAGAAAGACCTACTTTGTAGTTGTATTGTTTCTCCCCCTCTAGCCTCCTTCGAAGTAAGCACGAGGCAGCCCCTCGAGTATTTTACAACATCTTCTTCGAAAAAGACTTGTGTTGCGTACCTACAAGCACCACACACTAGTAGCAGTGCACGTAGCATACCTACGAGGTGTGTGCGTTCTCACAGCCACGGTGCTGCAGCGCTGCTAACTGCTAGTGTTTCCACATCACACCACATCACGTATGCGTGGTTCGCATCTACATACTGAGGTGTATGTATACCAACGTAGTACCATCTGTGTTGAGCGCAGTTCTTGCTTTGCAACTCAACCCTCACCCACAGATCCTGTCGCCTCTTACACTTCTCTGCCAAAAGCTGAACGCGTTCGACACGGGTTACCACCGCAAAGACGAGTACGAGCAGCGCATCCGCGACATCCACGACTGGGTTGAGATTCGGGACGCCAACTCATCCTCTTGGAAGACCGTCCACGAAAAGCTCTCAGAAGTGCGGCAGGCGCTCGAGCTTGAGTTGGAGGTCGACAGCTTCGCCGGCTGACCGTGCGTCCCCTTCCCGCCGTCCGGGGCTTCTTCTCCTCAACTGCCGCTCGGAGGGAGTCACTGCCCATAACCCGGCTCTTCCCCCCCGCCCACCCCAGCGGTCCCTCCCTTATTCCGGGAATACGGACGGAAAACGTATTAGATGTACAGGCGATCTCAACGGTTGCGTCCCCTCTCATGCGTTGCTGTTGCGAAAGGAAACGCCTTGTGCGCCAATCAGCGACGGCAATTCGGGCTCGTTTGCCTTGACGAAGGAAGTAGCTCAAATGCGTCGGTATGCCTGCCAAGGTGCCTTCTGACGCAATTCGGCTCGTTCGCCCGGAGTTGCTTGCGAAGGACATGACCCACGCGTGGGGGTTGTCAGCCTAGGGCATTGGTATTTGCGGACGCGTCCGCGTGACAGCCGTCCACCGGACGGCTGCTGTCTCAATACAGGGTAACCAACGCACCTCCTTCGCGTCCACTCGGCGGCTTTCCCTCGCCTCTTCTCACCCACAGCAGTGTGGGGGAGCTAGCCGAGTCCCCGGCAGCCCCGCGGGGCCGAGGCTCTTCGGGGCTGGGAATGGATCTACTGGAACAACAGGAGGACACTTTCCCTCGCCTCTTCTCACCCACAGCAGTGTGGGGGAGCTAGCCGAGTCCCCGGCAGCCCCGCGGGGCCGAGGCTCTTCGGGGCTGGGAATGGATCTACTGGAACAACAGGAGGACACTTTCCCTCGCCTCTTCTCACCCACAGCAGTGTGGGGGAGCTAGCCGAGTCCCCGGCAGCCCCGCGGGGCCGAGGCTCTTCGGGGCTGGGAATGGATCTACTGGAACAACAGGAGGACACTTTCCCTCGCCTCTTCTCACCCACAGCAGTGTGGGGGAGCTAGCCGAGTCCCCGGCAGCCCCGCGGGGCCGAGGCTCTTCGGGGCTGGGAATGGATCTACTGGAACAACAGGAGGACACTTTCCCAGCCCCGGAGAGCCTCGGCCTCCACTGCCCACAGGTGGTTCTGCGTACGGGATCCCTCATATTCGAGCGCGTACCCTGTAGTAGACCCACCTTGCACTTTCATCGGTCACCAGCTGATGCGTCGCTCCATCGCTGCGACGCAGCGTTGGACGCTGCTCGGTTGAGTTTCAAAGCTTAGTCCGAAGTAGGGCGGGCGCCCTGAGCTTTTCAACTGATTGCTCAGGCATGGTTGTAGCGACCTTCTCCCCCGAGATGGATATGCCTGTGCCTCGTCACATGGGTAGTCCTTGCTGTGACGAACAGCCGCGTTGCCAATGTGACCGCCGCTGTCCTGTCTGCAAGCACTCAAGTTCCGCGCTGGAGAATTCCGCCTGAGCTGAGCTTAATGGACCGAAATACCGGGCAGAGAGAACCAGTGGGTGGGTTGAGCACCACCATTCCGTGCGCGTTCTTGCATCCCTTCCCCCTGGCAGCAGATATACGAGAAAACAAAATTATGTAGATAAGGGTAGATAAACTCCAAACTTTGTTTCTTAGTTTTTGCCTTGCTGCCGGAGCGAACGCACGCGCGCAAAAGAGAAAAGAAAAGGCACAAAGAAAAGATTGGATGTGCAGCATGCACACGAAGGCTGCAAGGCGCCCCCGCCATGCGAAAACGCCCAACCTGTGTGTGCCACTGGCATCCGTGACGCTTCTGGACACAAAAAACGCTAAAAACCCTCGGGCGCGGACCGAGAATGTAAAACTAGCTTGTTACGATACAAAACCATACGCTCGCAAACTCGCCAGCTCTAGTGACCGAAAGGTGTTTGGGTCTTACGGGTTCTTCGGGGGGAACATGGTCGCTATGGGGGTGAGACTCGGTGCCCTTGAAGTCGACCTGCGTGCGGATAGCGACCGAGCTCTTTGCGACGCTTCTTGACCTTGGACAGCAGCTGCTGTCTTTTGCGCTGGGGGTGCTTTTACCGCAACCTTTTCTGCTTTTTTCGCAGCTGCTGACCGGCTAGCAAGAAGGGCTTGGTTGCGTTCACGATACCGAATTTCTTCGCAACCCTTGGCCTTGCAAGCTTCGCACAGAGGCTGAAAGCTTTGAAACCTGGCCTTGGTTTCAGCAGAGATGTCGAGCAGCTTCTGCCTTGAACCGCAGTGTCCGCAAATGTCGGCCTCGCGGAGCTCGGCTCGCCGGGATGCAAGCAGCCACTCGACATGGTCCTTGCACGACACTGCCCTGCGGACATAGCAAGCATTCGCCAGGACGGAGCCCTCCGGAGGAAATGCATCACCACACGTGTAGCATTCCTCCTTTCGCAAGGCTTTCACCTTGTCAATGCAGGTGTCCTTCCCACCATAGACCGCACGAGGCTTCCCGCATACCCCACACGTGACCGTGACGGCCTTGGCGGTTGCACCTTTCTCGACCAAGATGAACCCCTTTAGGAGGTTCAACCCCGGCGGGAGGTGTTCTTTGCCGTCTCTGCGCAACGAGGGGCGCCACTCATCCTTGAAGCTTTCCCGTTCCAAAGCCTCCGCAAAAGATGCCCACCGCTCTGGATCCTCCTGCTTGGGGCACGCGTCCAGAGGGTTCCGGCGGGTTCCGGCGGGTTGGAAGTGCCATTCGGAGGGTTCCGGCGGGTTCCGGCGGGTTGGCGATGCCATTCGGAGGGTTCCGGCGGGTTCCGGCGGGTTGGAAGTGCCATTCGGAGGGTTCCGGCGGGTTCCGGCGGGTTGGAAGTGCCATTCGGAGGGTTCCGGCGGGTTCCGGCGGGTTGGAAATGCCATTCAGAGGGTTCCGGCGGGTTGGTAGTGCCATTCAGAGGGTTCCGGCGGGTTGCGGCGGGCCGACCAACCAACCAAGATCAAGAAATTTCGAACGCGCGCAACGAAGAAACAAAGTTTGGAGTTTATCTACCCTAACCAAAGTCTCCCCGCGCCACGGCGCTCAGGCATTTCTTCTTTTTTCAGCGAGGACTGGCAGAAGGGCCTTCGTGCCCTGGAAACTAAAACTTGCAAGCCAACAGTCTGATGTGCATCGTCGGAAGCACAAAACGGCCGCGAACATCTTAACTCCAAGGCCTGCTAGGCCTTAACGTAACGTTCTCTTCTTGAAAGTATGCCGATACTGCAGGGAATGCCAACACTGCAGGGAATAGTTGACTAGACCTCTTGAGTTTGTGCTAACCACGAATTGGGGAGTCGGGAGAACCTACAAAGCCAAAAGCGGGACCGACCCCCGTTCGTGAGAAAAAGCGAAGAATAGAAACACCTTCTTTTTTCCATCTATCTTTGTCAAGAGCTGCAACTCAACTATTCTCGTTGGATGAGCAGTGTTCTAGTTCTGATCGACATTCGAGCCCCCTCTTTTCGCGAGAGGGTGGCCCCACGCATGGCCCGCCGTCGTTCAAACCCAAACCCCGAGGCTCCGGTAAGTTGAAAGGTAAGTGTGCTATCCCCAAGAATTGCTTTTTGTGCTCTGGAAGCACGGGGCTGACCTGATCGCCTATCAGGCTCAGGTCGCTGCCTGTCTACAGCAACCCAGCCGCGCTGAACGAGGATGTCGAAGCACGAGAGGGCTATCAATGAGTGTATGCCACAAAAAACCGCGATGCACAGAGATGCGTTGAAGTGCGTTAGATAAGAATGCAAAAAAAAAGAAAAACGCTGACACAGGCAGGCAATTCGACGCAGTCCCAAAGATGGCGGCTGGCTTGAGAGAGACCCAACACGCGTGTACATGTACACCCCGAAAAAAGAAAAGCCAAGCGTGTTTATTCATCTCCACCTGAAGCTCCAGCTCCCGAGACTGGGCCCCGCCGTGTACCTGTACTTGCATCCCCTCCCCCCCGAGACGAACAGTGCATTGTTGCCACCGCTTGCCACCGTAAAAAGAAGACAAGTCAGTGCTGCCTAGCGAGTCACAGTCACAATCAGGGCGTGCCCTGAGTTTTTTTAACTGATTGCTCAGACACCGGTTGTAGGGGCCTTCTCCCCGTGACGGATTCGCCTGTGCTCTAGTAGCACGGGTGGTCCTGACTGTGACGAGCTACGAACTGCCGCCTGACAAACTAGACTCACACCGCTGTCCTGTCTGCAGACACTCAGGTTCCGATGATGATCCTCCGTGGCTTAAAGGACCAACACCGCGCAGACGGGACCAGTGCGATGTTGAGCACATACCCATTCCAAGCACGTTCTTGAATTCTCCCCCCGAGACGAACCGTGCGTTGTTGCCGCCGTACAGCCCCCCTGTCGCTTTGCGTGCAGCGAATCTCCAATCTTTCCTGCCGCCGACCAGGCGAAAACAGTCCTTTCCCTTCTGCCTTCTCACGCGTATGTTCCTGTCCAGTCATCCCACCCCACCCCCTCCTTCTGATCCACGACACTCGCCTTTTTTCAGTTTTCCAACGTGTTCAGCGCCCCGAGTCGTTTGCTTTAAAACCACTGCGTGCACCACGCTTGATTCCCTTCTTTTCTTCTGGTTGTTTGTTGTCCCCCCGCCCCCCTTCACGCCCTCGGTTCTCTCTCCCCTCTGTCTCTCTTTTTTTTTTTTTGATGTCTTTTTGTCGTCTTCTTAATCTTTTCACCGTCCGTACGAGTTCTTCTTACCCTTCTTGTCACCGCTTGTGTTTTACCTATCTAGCGCTGTTGTTCGCCGCATCGACACTTAGACCCGGAAGTCATTGGCATGCCGGGTGCCGGGTATCCACCACCACCAAACTGCGCCAGCTTTTCGTTGTAGTCGCGAGTAGAGTTGGGAGGTAGTGCCCCAAGTTCACAACCAGAATCAGCAACCGACGTCGAAAGTCCATTTCCCTCGGTCCAGTCTGGGTTGAGTGCCGGTGGTCATACGCTTGTTTCCAGGATTGAGACATGGCAGTTCCGAGTAGTCGGATTAACAGTGGGTCTGGCTCATTGAATTGGAAGAGAAGGAGGGGGACGCGACCCAGAGACCCGGGCTAAGTAGCCTGGAACCAGTGTGATGGACCTTTCTTCGGAGGGGCTCACGCACTCAAAGTTCGACTTAAATGCATAAGGCTCATTGAATTGGTGGCAATCTGCGGGGAAGGGGTCTTTTGGGCCCAGTTGGATATCGTTCCAAAATCGACAAACAAAAAGTCCATTCCAATGACACTGCCGCTACTACAGGGCGTGACAGGGATCGACCGCCTCGGAAACTTTCTCAAAAAAGGAGCGTACGTAAGTAAAAAAGGTCCCAACGACTACCTTGACTCGTCAACATCGGAGTTTCGGTATCGATTTCAGAGTTATCCATCGCAGATGAGCGGTCCACGTAAGCTCATCGTCCCGTTCAGGAGTTGACCCCAGTGTTCGCGCTAAGGAAAAAAGTGGCTGATTTCAGCCGGAAACAAAATTCTTGAAAAACTGACCCGCTGATAATCAGCCGGCTGGCTTTTGGAAGGTCTGCCGATCAGAAGGGGTTTACGACAACATCTTGCCGCATCAAGCTGATTCCGCTCCATGGGCGACATAGCCAAAGCTTACACTATTGAAAATCGGCTGATTTTGTGCGAGTTTGCCGGTAAAAAAAGGGCTCGAAATTTAATCAGCCGGCAAGCCGGCTGATCGCGCGCACACTTGTTGACCCCAATAACAAAAAAGACCCATTCCGTGCTGCATCTGTTCCCCGCGGGAAAGTACGTAACTTAGTAGGCCTTCCTCTCTCTTCTATCACACGCCCACCCACTTGCACGTTCCAAACAGCAGGCCACCAGAGGGGAAGGGGACCTGGGGGGCACCGCACACACCCGAACACAAAGTCTCGGGGAGCCGGGTGTTCGGGGCCGTTTGCCCCGCCTGTTTCTTTTACGGCCTCGCAATGGATACGGTGACGGAGTTCAACGTGGGGGGCATGCTGTACCAAACAACGGTGGCTACATGCTCCTCGTATCCCGGAGTGCTGAAGGACATAGTGGACGGCGTGGCCATGCCGCAGCGCGACAGCGCGGGCCGGGTGTTCATCGACGCCGACGGTCCTCTGTTTAAGTTCGTCCTCGACTTCCTGCGCCACGGGTACTTCTCGATCCCGCACAACTTTTCCCACTACGCCGGCCTGCACCAAACCATCGAGCACCTGCTGCCGTCCATACCCTTCGACCAGTACCCGCAGCCTTTGGAAGGCCACACACCCCAGTACCAGCCAGACGCATTGAACCCTACCGCATTCACCGCTCAGACCCCGCCGTCTAAACTGTCGTGGCACCCGCCATCTGACGGCAGGGGGAGGTCTCCGTTGGACCATTCCATTGACTCGGTGGTCCGTTTCAATGTGGGCGGCATCATTTACGACACAACCGTGGCCACCTGCGCGAGCTTCCCCGGGGTCCTGAAGGATATCGTCGAGGGGGTTGCGCTCGCGCAGCGCGATGCGTACGACCGGATTTTCATCGACTCCGACGGAGCGCTGTTCCGGTACATCCTCACTTTCATGCGGCATGGCTACTTCGCCCTCCCGGTGACCTTCGACAACTACCAAGGGCTGCACTCCGTCATCGAGCACCTGCTCCCGGCGCTCCCGCACGACAGCTACCCGCAAGCCGGCGATGACGATTCGCGGACCCTGCAGCCCGCGACGCGGACAAACACCCGCACCCTGGCCGACAGCGGCCGGCTGATGTCAAGCCAAGCGATCCCCGGCCAACCGCAAGCTCTTGTCATGGCGGAGAACGCGCTTGTGAAAGGAGCCATTCCCGCTCGGGATGTCGACATTCTGAACCCTGACGGCTCGCCTCAAGACCGCTGGTTCAGCTTCCGTCGAGATGTGCCCTACAGCAGAGTCGGCATGAAGCTGCTTACTGTCGAGTACCTCATGGACAGGATCTGCCTCGGGTCTCCGACGCGTTGAGAAGACGTCGGAAGACGAATGCAGTGTGTTCTCGGCACATTGTGCGCCCTTGATCACACCAAGGGCTGCACGCTTGTTATCGGGCACCTGGTCTCGGCGCTCCTCGCACGACAACTACGCACAATCCAGTGACGACGATTCGCGGACCTTTGCATGAAGCTGCTTACTGTCCCTCATGGACAGGATCTGCCTCGGGTCTCCGACGCGTTGAGAAGACGTCGGAAGACGAATGCAGTGTGTTCTCGGCACGTTGTGCGCCCTTGATCACACCAAGGGCTGCACGCTTGTTATCGAGCACCTGCTCTCGGCGCTCCTCGCACGACAACTACGCACAATCCAGTGACGACGATTCGCGGACCTTTGCATGAAGCTGCTTACTGTCCCTCATGGACAGGATCTGCCTCGGGTCTCCGACGCGGTGAAGACGCCGGAAGACGAATGCAGTGTGTTTTGGCGCGTTGTGCTCCCTTGATCACTTTCGACAACCAAGGGCTGCACGCTTGTTATCGAGCACCTGCTCCCGGCCCTCCCGCACGACAGCTAACTGCAAGCCAGCGACGACGATTCGCAGACCCTGCAGCCCGCGACGCGGACAAACACCCGCACCCTGGCCGACAGCGGCCGGCTGATGTCAAGCCAAGCGATCCCCGGCCAACCGCAGGCTCTTGTCATGGCGGAGAACGCGCTTGTGAAGGAAGCCATTCCCGCTCGTCGACATTCTGAACCCTGACGGCTCGCCTCAGGACCGCTGGTTCAGCTTCCGTCGAGATGCATGAAGCTGCTTACTGTCGAGTACCTCATGGACAGGATCTGCCTCGGGTCTCCGACGCGGTGAAGACGCCGGAAGACGAATGCAGTGTGTTCTCGGCACGTTGTGCGCCCTTGATCACTTTCGACAACCACCAAGAGCTGCACGCTTGTTATCGGGCACCTGCTCCCGGCGCTCCTCGCACGACAACTACGCACAATCCAGTGACGACGATTCGCGGACCTTTGCATGAAGCTGCTTACTGTCCCTCATGGACAGGATCTGCCTCGGGTCTCCGACGCGGTGAAGACGCCGGAAGACGAATGCAGTGTGTTTTGGCGCGTTGTGCTCCCTTGATCACTTTCGACAACCACCAAGGGCTCACGCTTTTTGTCGAGCACCTGCTCCCGGCCCTCCCGCACGACAGCTAACTGCAAGCCGACGACGACGATTCGCGGACCCAGCAGCCCGCGACGCGCGGCCGGCTGATGTCAAGCCAAGCGATCCCCTGCCAACCGCAGTCTCTTGTCATGGTGGAGAACGCGCTCGTGAAAGGAGCCATTCCCACTCGGGATGTCGACATTCTGAACCCTGACGGCTCGCCTCAAGACCGCTGGTTCAGCTTTCGTCGAGATGTGCCCTACAGCAGAGTCGGCATGAAGCTGCTTACTGTCGAGTACCTCATGGACAGGATCTGCCTCGGGTCTCCGACGCGTTGAAGACGCCGGAAGACGCATGCAGTGTGTTCTCGGCACGTTGTGCGCCCTTGATCACTTTCGACAACCACCAAGGGCTGCACGCTTGTTATCGGGCACCTGCTCCCGGCGCACCTCAACAAGTGACGACCATTCGCATGAAGCTGCTTACCGTCCCTCATATGGACAGGATCTGCCGCCCGGGTGGTTTATCCGTACCAGTTCCAAGCTGCCACTCCATTGCAGACACACGCAAGAAGGCCCGGACTCAATCGGAAGCCCCGGCCGCCGCGGCGACAACGCCGCAGACGAAGTGCCTCTCTCAGCCGAGGGCAGCTCTCTTTTTCACTTTGTCGCCTTCCCCACCTTAGATCCGCAAACAACTAATCATAACACGTTCCCGATCGGCTGCCGGAGCTGTTAGCTCTGTCTAGATCTCTTCGCTTGTCATCGCTCATCCAGCCAGCGACGCCGATGGTCTTGATTGACCGTCTCCCCCGTATCGCACGGAAAAAAAGAAAGGAAATACATCAAATGTTGCTTCCCTACTGTACAGCAAGCAAAACAAAAAAGGAAGTGTAGAAAAGGACCCAATATTTGAGAAGCGACGCTTTGTTGTTCTCACGTTTTCCCCCCGTTTTCCGTCGACGATCTGTTGCACAGAACCTCTGCAGAACCCTCATGGTTCAGGATGAGGCGCTCGCGTGTGCCTGCCGAATACTTTGTGTTTAACAAATGCACTTTGTCAAGAACAAAAACCAGTCCTTGGGTGGACGCAAAGCGATCATGACGACACGTCGTTTCTAGGGCTTGCACCGCATGACTTTCTTTGGGCGGACAGGATACCGTTTAACTGTCTGCTGCACACGAAGGACACGTACGACTGTGCAGTTACACGTGCTTTGCACTAACAACCTTGCGGGTGTATTGTGCAGGCTGAAAAGACGTAGGCAGCGTGTTTTGGGTGGTTGATCAGATTTTTTTTACCTGAAGATGCACAGTGTAAATACAAGCGGGAAACCGATCAACCGGCACGCACAAACAAAATGAAGCCTGTCTTTTTTTGGGTGTGACTCGGGCATACCTTTTCGTAGTAACAATGCCTTGTAAACACGAAAGTGAACGCTGGCAGCGTGTTTGGGAGAAGATTAGCCTAACGAGCATATTCACTCACTATCATCCACTAGCAGGCGATTCCTCCCATGGCACGTACAAACAAAGCTACAACCAACCAGCTTGCCGCAAGCGGTTGTATCCGAAAGGCGAGAGCTCTGTGGGCAAGCTCCGCGACGCCGGCGACGAATATCGCCACAGATTCTTTGCATTCTAACCCAAACGGTGTTGAACCGTCACGTGCGACGGCGACGCACATTAACATTACATGACACACAATTCGAGAAGGAATGCAAGCAAAAGGAAGGTCCCAAAAAGAAAGACGGAAGAACACCAATCAACCGCCTCCGGGTGGGCCAGTTTGACACTTGCTGGAAAAAAAAAAAGAAGAGCGACCACCCCTGGGATCGGCGGTTTGCACAGATAAAAAGAGGACCCCAGAAGAGGAAGGCGGATGAGCATCGCGACGGAGCGCAGCGCGCTGCCGACGCGGGTGTTCCGCAAGTGCCAGACGCTGCCGTTCACGCTGATCCTGGTCGTCGCGTGCGCGTGGCTGATCGTCTCGCTCAGCTTCCTCGGCGAGGGGTACCGGGAGTACAATTTTTACCACGGCTGGGCGACGGACAGGGTCTGCACACTGTCCGAAGTGGAGCTCGACTCTTCTTGCAACGTCGGCCCCGGCGCAGGTGGAACCGGGTACATGTACATCGCATCCACCTCAGAATGCGCGAGCGCGATGCTGCGCTCAGCGTCCGATTGCGGCGAAACGGTGCTGGCCGGTCGGTCTTTCTTCATCGATGGACCCACCCAGCCTCCGGTGGTCGTCGGGAAGGGGAACGACGTGTCCTGCGCGGTTGATCCGGACTGCTCGAAGTTCGAGTTCCGCAGCGTGTACGACATGCGGCGGAAGCTGTCGTTCGCGATGCTTCTGACCGGGGTCGGGTTGACCGTTCCGCTTGCGATCGCGGCCTGCTGCGCGCTGCCCGTCGTGTGCGTGTCGTGCGTGGGCATGGTCAAAATGCTGCGGTCCGACTACGTCGAGCTCCGCAGCGGCGGCGCCGACATGCAGACGACAGTCAAAACTCTCCACCGACGCGCTTCGATCGCCACCGCGCAAGTCTTCCGAGACTAACGGCGCCCTCGCCTTTCGGTTACAACCACCTGCGGCCAGCAGACCCGGGCCGCGACATGTGCAAAGAAAGTTGCCACCTGGGATGCGTCTCGTGCTTGTCTTTCGTGTGTTGCAAGCAGACAGTTTTAGCGGTGCTGCACTCGGTGTTTCATTTCGGTGAAACTGTTCTTCATCGACGGACCGTGCTGCTACATGTGCAAAGAAAGTTGCCACCTGGGATGCGTCTCGTGCTTGTCCTTCGTGTGTTGCAAGCAGACAGTTTGAGCGGTGCTGCACTCGGTGTTTCATTTCGGCGAAACGGTGCTGGCCGGCCGGTTGTTCTTCATCGACAGACCGGGCTGCGACATGTGCAAAGAAAGTTGCCACCTGGGATGCGTCTCGTGTTTGTCCTTCGTGTGATGTGAGCAGACTCGGTCTTTCTTCATCGATGGACCCACCCAGCCTCGGGTGGTCGTCGGGAAGGTCAACGACGTGTCCTGCGCGGTTGTTCCGGACTGCTCGATGTTCGAGTTCCGCAGCGTGTACGACATGCGGTGGAAGCTGTCGTTCGCGATGCTTCTGACCGGGGTCGGGTTGACCGTTCCGCTTGCGATCGGCCTGCTGCACGCTGCCCGTCGTGTGCGTGTCGTGCGGGCATGGTCAAAATGCTGCGGTCCGACTACGTCGAGCTCCGCAGCGGCGGCGCCGACCTGCAGACGACAGGCAAAACTCTCCACCGACGCGCTTCGATCGCCACCGCGCAAGTCTTCCGAGATTAACCCAAACAGCACATGCCGAACGGTGCCCTGTCTTCACGTCCGCGTGGCGACTCGGCTCTGGCTATTTCGGGACGAGTGTATGTCGTGGCCAGTGCGCCAGCCCAACCATTCCCCCCTCCTTAAGGCTTTCCCCCCTCTACTTTGCGATGCAAGACTGAAAAAGCCAAGCCGAAGCCAGTGCGGCGAGTTCCACGAAGTGGGTCCCAACACAACTGTTCTCCAGTCACCAGCTTCAATTCCGTCTTTCCGATTCGACGCGGGTAACCCCCTGCGGATTCTCCTTCCAGAGAAACCAAGAAGTTACTTCGCGCGGCTACCTGAAGAACACTGCAACAGCACGCCGCCTACAATGGTTCAGGCAGACACTGTCCAGGGGATTAGTTACTGATGGGGGGGTGGCATTTACACGGTGCGCGCGAAGGCGCCGGGGGCGCTGGAGGGCAGACCCATAAGCCGCGGTTACTTTTGGACAAAGTTGCGGAGGTGCGTCAGCCCCGAGCCACCGAAACGAAAGCGCTGACTAAACCGCCTCAGAACCACCCCCCATAAAACGGTCAATATCTGCAAACCCCTGAAACCTCCGAACTAATACCCTGCAGACACGATTGCAAAAAAAAAATACTCGAGGGACTGCCTTGTGCTCATTTCGAAGGAGGCTAGAGGGGGAGAAAACAATACAACTACAAAGTGGGTCTTTTTTGTTGAACGCTTACGCCCGCCACTAAACCCAGATTTACCTGTGTTTCGTGTGGGCTACAGCACATTTACCTCCTTTGATCTATCGCAACTGGCAGTCTCCTCAAGCATTTCCTACAAAGCAGGTCAGGGGCTTATATATAAATAGCAAACTTGGGCCGTCTCTCAAGTTTACTGTCTACCCGAAAAAAAACTTGGGCGGGCGGGAAAAAAAAAAAATGATAATCTTCTGAACAGGCAGTCCTTTTTTTGCGTGTTGGCCAGGGTCAGTCACCATGCCACTGAAGAAGCGGGCGAGATTCAATGGCACGGCTTTTTAGCTCCAAATGCAGAACCTGCTGGGCATGCTCGAGTACGCCCAGGAAGGAGAAGTGTCAGCAGCTCAAGTCGAAAGCGCAACATCAGCCAATATTCGAGCTATCGCACCCACGACTGCCACTCTAGCCGACTTCATGAAACAACAACTCGCTCCCAGAGGATTCGCATACCAATCGACGCATGCAGGAACTATGTGCGGGAATTATGCAACATCGCAGAGAAGTCTAGATTACGTAGACCTCTGTCTCCGTGGTGTCTTGTATTGACCGGAGCAGGTGCTGGCGCCAGGAAACTAGCTTTCGGGGCCAACGTTCTCAGTGGAACACAAACAGACCCTGTTTCCCCAACGCCCTTCCCCGATCTTCTTGCCGCAGCGCGTTCTGACTGCCAAGTTGGCACCTGCAGCAGTGTCCAACGTGGGACGAGAAGCGTCGGAAACTTCTGCCAAAAGGCAACATTCCAACTGCCCAAGTTTCACCCACTGCACTCCCAACTTTCCAGACCCATAGAAGTCCCTGAAGCTGGTGCTTATACAAAAAAAAAGGATAAAAGAAAAAGAATGGAAACAATAGCAACCAGCAACGTTATGCGAATCGTATAGTTCAACAACAAAACTTCGCACTTCTTTTGGTCTTTTGAACAGCGGCAGAAGCAGCAGTAGCGGTGGCGGCCTGCTTTGGCGCCAGCAAGCTGATGCGATGGATCCCTTGGTGCCGTCAACAAAGCGCTTAGACGGCACTTTGTTTCACTGGGGATGATGTAGGGCTGCCTCCAGGACCAGCGTGAAGGGTGGCCCTGTGTACGGGCTCTTTTAAGTTTGCGCGTGCCCCGTGGCTTGCAGCCCCCGTACCGGCCCCGTCACAGCCCTGTATCAGCTGTAAATTTGTTGCATTAGTGTGATTGTCAGGCCTTCGACTACCCTGAGCAACGCACTATGCACACTCCGTGTCTACGTCACAGCAGATGGAACGCGTTTGTTGCGTCGTCGCGGAGGCGGCCTACGAGTCGGATGGACGCAGCCGGGGGCTGCGCTATCAGCTATTGCAGATGCAGCAGATCAGCAGCCATGATGACGCCTTCCGAACGCACCGAGCGTTCAACCAAAAGACCGTCACGGCAACTGACCTGACGGCGCTTGTAGTTCGTCTGCCGTGGAGCACATGAATGAGCGACCCAGTCGCGAAAACACAAAAACTCATGTTCATGGTCATGAGAAGTGTATGTCTACAGATAATTAAGCAAGAGCCTGGAGACAAAGCGTCAGAATGGGCTACCTGGCTGAATTTCTATTTGCAAAAGGGAGTGTACTGATAGGTGAGTGGGGAGTGTCCCAGGAAGAAGTTTTTGAATAAGTTTTTGTTTATATGGAGGAAATCAAAGGTCCACAAGGAAAACAAAGAAACAAAGTCGCCAGACATCAGAACGACGTATATCGTCGACCGCACAAAACCCGCGCAACCCACACCCACGTAGCTTAGAGCCCTTACTGGCTCTAGGAGAACCCATTTAGCAAAGGTAGACCCTAGAATCCCGGAATCTCAAGCGAACGTTAACTTTAAAAAAGGTGTGTACTTGGTGTCGGTCACAAACAGCCCCGGACATGTCTAGCCATACCCCGTAGCGAAAGTGTACACGAAATATGCGAACCGCAAGCTCTTTCTTGCTCTAAGAGAACCCATTTAACAACGGTCACAAGGAGACCCTAAAACCCCCGGAATTTCAAGCGAACTTTAACTCTAAAAAAGCCGGGTTAGGAGAGGACAAGCCCCGAAAGCTCTCCCCCCTCTTCCCTCTCCTCTCCTCTCACTCGTCTCGTTTCTCTTCGCGATGAAGACGATCCGCCGAGCCACGCTTTCGCAGCTGCGCCGGCGCACGGAAATGTCGGAAGAGAAGGTGTCCGAGGCGATGAAGGCCGAGACCGCGCCGCCGAAGATCGAAATCGGGCTGCTGGCGCCGAGCGTGATCCCGACGATGCACTTCCAGCGGTCGCTGCTACGGCTGCCCATCCCGTCGCTCGAGGACACGTGCGCGAACTACGTGCGCAGTGTCACGCCGCTCCTCACCGAGCAGGAGCTGGCCGCGACCCAGAAGGTCGTCGCCTCCTTCCAAAACGGAGAGGGCCGGTCCCTGCACGACCGGCTGGTCGCCAAGGACAAAATGAACCCCCACACCTCCTACATCTCCGGGGACTGGTTCGACATGTACCTCTCCGCCCGCAGCCCGCTGCCGTTGAACTGGAACCCGTTCCTGGTCTTCCGGGAAGACCCGGTCGAGGAGCGCAACACGCAGGCTTTCCGCACCGCCACCTTCATCCACGCGTCCGTTGAGTTCAAGAACGCGCTCGACAACAACACGCTGCAGCCCGAGGTGTTCCACATGAAGCCGAAGACGACGAAAGCTCCGTGGTTCCAACGGCTGGTGTCGCTCACCCCATCGCTGGTCTCCAGCTACGTCTCGATGGCAGCGCAAGGTATCCCTTGTATATATTCCGTAGTAAGTGTTTCATATCAAGAAGCTTAAGAATCGAACAAAGGACGGTGCGCTGAAAGTAAGAAAATGTTGCTGCACAACGAAAGGTAGGGGAATTAATACAACGCTGCGCATCTGCGAGTCTGAGCCGGCCCACCCCTGCACGGTGATAGATTATGCTTGTTGACCACCTGATCCCGGCTCAGAGGCAGTTCCCCGAAACTCCCCGAAACTTGCTCGAAACTCCCCGAAACTCCCCGAAACTCACCCCGTTTTTGGGAGAAAAAGTGGATTTGCTTGGGTGGGTAGGTGGGTGGTGTGTGTGTGGGAGGGTGGTGAGTAGAAGGAGGTTTTCATCTCAGCACTACCGGCATGACGCATGACGACGAATGTTTGAAGAACGGTTTAGACTTGGAGGTTCAGCGGAGAAGCAGGCACCACCACTTCGCACCGTCTGGTGCTGTGCTACGCTCCACAAACCCAACCCGCAACGTACCACAAAACTCCCGCATCAACAAATCCACAAGACCCAGACTGTAAGAGCCGAACCAAATCACCATCGCAAAAAAAGAAAGTGCCGTTTGTGGCGGTCGAGGTGGTCGTTGACGAGGTGATGCAGACACCGCAAAGTGTACCGTATACTGGATGATGCACGAATGGTTGAAGAAACATTTAGGCTTGGAGGTGCGGCGGGGAAGCGAGGCGCCGCCACTTTGCACCGTCCGGTGCTCTGATACACTTCGCAAATACAACACATCACAACCCCCCGAATCAACAAACCCCAAGATCCACACCGTAAGCGCCCGAATCAAACCACCATGGCAAAAAAGGAAAATGCCGTTCGTGAAGGTCAAAGTGGTCGTTGACGAGGCGATGCGGACTCCGCAGAATGGACCGTAAACTGGATGGCAATGACAAATGTTTGAACAAGGGATTAGACGTGGAGGTGCAGCGGAAGTGAGATGCCGCCACTTTGCACCGCCCGGTGCACTACAGTTCGCAAACCCGACCCGCAACACATCACAAAAACCTCCTCCTGCAGTAAATTAGAGTAGTTTACGACCTGTGATCACGAGCTCGCACTCAGCTCCTGTGGCCATGGGCACCACTCTCCCTCCCCAAGCCTTCCCCTGCCTGCCTCCCCGCTTATACGCTAAAGCCACACCCACCTCGTGTGGGGCGTATCCTTTTCCGGTGATACCATTCCTTCCTCGTTTTCTTTACGCTGGAACGAGGGGACTGTGTACGCCTGCACACTGGCGGGCAAGAACGGCAACGACAGGCTCGGCACAGCCATGTTGTATTGTCGGGTGTCCGATCGAGAAAACACCCAAAGCCCGAACTGCAGACGCCCTGCGCGCATAAACAAAAGGAGCCACGACGTAACCAGGGGCAGTGGGGTCTGTATGCACGGCTGCGACGAACACTGTTCCAATCCAGTTCTTGGGTGGTTGACGGCGGCGCATCCGCAGCAGCAGCGAAGTCAACCACCGCCACCGTCCACGCGCGGGCGGGGATGAACACGGAACCTTCCGAACCACGGAGAAGAAGAAGGCAGAGGAGAACCGGGGGTAGTGAAGTAACGAAGCCCGCGGGGTATCGGCACCAGTCTGTCGTGAGCGTGCCACACCCTGGCAAAGACAAGCACATTTGGCCAGGCGTGCAGGAGATTACTTGCGCACGTGCCAGGCAAGCACCGGCAGCACAGGTCGCAAGTGCCAGCGAGGTAGTCGCATGGGGACCCCCAGTCCCAAACAGGGAAACTCCACGAAACTACCCGAAACTACCCGAAACCCCCCGAAACTCCCCGAAACTCCCCGAAACCTGGGTCAGGATCAGGTGGGTTGAGGTTCGAATGCAGAATATCTGTAGCGATGGCCTGCATTAGTCACTATGTTCAAGAGTAGTGTGGTACTCGTCAAACTCATCAGCGTGCCGATGACTCCCTCCGGTGATTCCTCGTCAGTACCACCCCACAGTTGCGACACGCATTGCGCGGTGCCAGGTGCTAGCGCCCCGACAACAAAAGCATGCCGCTACCGTAGCAGAAAGGTGGGAATTCTGATCTGCCGAAACGTACGAGAGCCACTTCACCCCCTGCCCGATCGAACATTGACGAGCCTTGTAGTTTGGGTTAGAATGGGGCGTAGAATCGGGTGCATCGGTTCACTCTGTCGAAGGAAACCACGTCCCCACTGAACACAGAGGCAGTGTTCTGTCTACGCATTATTAAACTAAGATGCCCCGCCCCCACTGAACCAACCGTTGTCATTCTGTTTAGGCTGGTCACGCACACGAAAACAAATGACAGGATACCCGCTGGACATGAGTCAGTTCTCCAGCCTGTTCAATTCGACCCGGAAGCCCGGCATTATGAAAGACGAGCTCTTCACCGGCCGCGGAGAATACGTCATCGTTTTCTGCCAGGGAAACCCGTACAAGATCAACGTCTCGAAGGGAGGGAAGCCGGTGTCTGTAGACCAGTTGGCCGCCCGCATACAAGCGCTCACGCACGGAAACCTCGACGCGCCAGCGGAATTCCCAGTCGGTATGCTTCCACATCGACCCGCCGCCGTACCTCTGGCAGGGTGGCAGCTGGCTGGCGGGCTGGCCCTGTACTTACGGGAGTCCTACACCAATCCCGAAATCTCGTGAGAGCTTCAACTCCAAATACGAACAGTTTACAACACACAACAATCCCGCAATCTCATGCGAGCTCTAACTCTAATAAATCCACGTAGGTGCGCTTACTGCGGCGGAGCGTACGCGGTGGGCGAAGGCGCGTGACGAGCTTGAGCTCGACCCCGTGAACGCGAAGGCCCTGAACGAGATCGACAACGCGCTGTTCGTGATCTGCCTCGACGAGGACGTCGCCGACTTCGACAGCCCCGCGCACATCGCGTCGATGGGGCGGCTGTTCCTGCACGGCGACCCGCAGAAGGGCAACCGCTGGTGGGACAAGTCGTTCAGCCTCCTCGTCAGCAAGAACGGCGTCGTTTCGTGCAACTTCGAGCACTCCTGGGGCGACGGCGTCGCCGTCATGCGCTGGTGCAACGACGTCTTCCACACCGCGGCGGCCAGCAGATCGAAGCCGGTGCCCGAAAAAGCGACCGAGCAGCCGGAGCGCATTGTGTTCAACCTCGGCGACTCCGCCAAGAACGCGATCAAGTCCGCCGTCGCCGACTTCCAGCAGTCGGTCGACGCGTTGAAATACAGCGTTTCCGTGTATCCGGGCCTCGGGAAGGTGCAGCTGCGCAAAATGGGCCTCTCAGCAGACGCGCTGATGCAGCAAGGGTTCCAGCTTGGCTTCAAGAAGCTGTACAACGAGACGAGAAGCTCGTACGAATCCGCGTCGACGGCAGCTTTCAAGTATGCGGATGGAGTTGGCGAAAAAAGAGCGCATTTTTTTTGTCGTATAAGATCGAAGATCTTAGAAGATTAATACTATTCCGACGAGAACTAACACTTGTACAAAGGTTATTACCCCGTCGCTCTCGAGAAGAACACCGTAATTTTACCCCTCGCTTGCCCACCCACCCTTGCCCATTTTTATCTTCTAGTCCAGTGTCCTGAGGCGTCACGAAGAAGTTCGTGGCATACACACGAGAATCTCTGCATGACCTTTCTACGTTTGTTACGCACCATCAATCTGACATCACGCAGCAGCAAGGACGAGAGCAGCGAGTACGGAGCAGCGAGACGGGCGAGGAGAAGAGTATTAACATCAGCGCCAGCTTGAAAGGAAATGCTCGACGATGCTGCCCGACAAAGAACCGAAGGGATCCCAAGTGCTGCAACTACCGAACACGTACGTGAGGTCTTGCGGGTTACCCCTACACGACAAATCACAAACACAACAGGTCAAAGTCCTGAGTGAGAAACAACACAACCGTGGGTGTAAGCGAAGAACAAATCAGATTGTGTTTGCATTGTATTTGCCCCATATCTCTATATTTCCTCCCTTCCATTCGGAGTCGAAGCAGCTACGTCGAGTATTTCTTGTTCGATCGGAAACCTCGCTGCACATTGCGCTGATCTTCAGATACCGACGGGGGGTATCAACTTTGCGCGTGTCCCCAAACTGGTCCATTCCCTTGCGACAGACCGTGACACTTGCCGTGAATGATAAAGCACCGAGTGGCCGCCGGCTCGATCCTCTCGACTCTTCTGTTCACAATGATAAAGCATCGAGTAGCCAACGGTTCGTTTATCTCGACTCTGTCTTTCGTTGTCGGGTCTGAACCTGAGAAAGAATTCTCGAACGACGAAGCTCCTGCGATCGTGTACGACAAAAAATGAACAAAGAGAACACACCGCCACCACACCGCAGGCACGGCCGCACGGAGGCTATTCGAGCTGCAACCATTGAGTCGAAAGCTTTCTGCGAGGCGATGACAAACCCCGCATCGTCTCCTTCCACTCGCTACGACCTGATGCAAGCAGCGATGAAGCAGCACGGCAAGATCACGAAGGATGCCCTCATGGGCAAGGGTACGGATCGTCACCTGTTCGCACTGAAGAGAGTCGCGGAGAAAGCTGGCGACAAAGTTCCCGAGCTTTTCACTGACAGAGGGTATGTGACAATGTTCTGGGGCACAAGGGCACAAGGGCACAAGGGCACAAGGGCACAAGGGCACAAGGGCACAAGGGCACAAGGGCACAAGGGCACAAGGGCACAAGGGCACAAGGGCACAAGGGCACAAGGGCACAAGGGCACAAGGGCACAAGGGCACAAGGGCACAAGGGCACAAGGGCACAAGGGCACAAGGGCACAAGGGCACAAGGGCACAAGGGAAGAGGTGAGCCCTCGGATCACGAGAATGGCAACATGCTTTCCCTTTTCTCTTCGGAAGTATGCAAAATAGGGAGTTTCTGCTGCTTCGTATCGTCTGACGAGAACTGTTGAGAAACGGAGAAGTAAGAACACGTCTTCGTAAGTTGTAACTGATACAACTAGCGCAAGGGAATGCTGCTGAAATTGCATGACTGCCTTGGGGAAACGAGCTTGGGCGAGGTCACCCCCCTCGGGGGGTGAGGGAGGGTGGAAAAACTTTACTCTTTTGTAGAACCAACCACACCCTGAAGGCTGTGTGAACTTCTCTTATCGATGTAGATTATCGCCACAGATTCTTTGCATGCTAACGCAAACTCTTGTCGACCTTCGTAGTGCATCAACTCCCTCGGTGAAACTGTGAGAAGGACTCAGTGGCAAACAGCGGGTCTACGTGCGCGGGGACATGCTCCACAAACTGGCTGTGGTCAACCGCTGGCTCCGTGGAAAATCTGAGGACTGAGGACGACGCGAAGGAAGAACAGTCGCACCAAGTCCGTCTTGAGAGAAGGAGGGAAGATGCGGGGACAAGGCGAAGCACACAATGGTAGATCATCTGACGTTCGACAGAGAGGAGCCTGTTGTGAAGTGAAGTCCGCTCAGTGTGACTAGCATTCCAGCGATCTCAACCCCGGTTTATCGTAGGCCCAAACCCAACGTTTAGCAATTGGACATGGGTCAGTCGATCCAAAGGCGTCTCGCACCGGTCTCACGTGCCCTGTCCGCCATCGAATCTCGGATTTCAATATGGCGATTTCTTCTTCTAACGTCGACGCAAGGAACACGCATGACGCGGGCTGGTCTGCCCTGAGGCAGCGTTCAGCACAGCGGAGACGTCTATTGGCCCAAATTCTCTTTTTGTGTGTATCTGTAGCAAACGCGAAGAGTTGCCTGTTGTCAAGAAGAAAAAAGACCGACCGATGGGCAGCGTGCAATCCTCGGCTTGAAGGAAGTGCGCACAAAAGAACTTGCCCCTCACTGCCCGCCCTAAAACACACACAGATACGCTGTTCTCAATGAGAACATCATCTCCACGAGCACCCTGTATTCTGACTGCTTAAAGCTTGGTGGCTTCGGCCCGGTTCATGCCGAAGGCTTCGGTGTCGGATACTCACCGACTCCGAACCTGCTGTTCTTGGGAGTCACGAGCTACTCGCGCAACCCTCAGTATGTTTTACAATGCAAGAAAATCGAACGGCGTGCTTCCCCGGCGAGTTCCTTCCCTCAGAAAAATCACCCCCATTTTGGACACTGTTTTCTGTATACCAAACAGTGATTGAATCATGAACATTAGGAGGCTTTGCTTTCTGCCACAAGCTTCAGTCAATCGCTGTCAATGTTTTTTTTCCTTCACCCGGCTGTGATGCGTGCGCACGGCATGCCGTGCGCACCTCAAAAACCCGCGCACGGCCGCACGGCGCGCGCACGGCTACCGTCATATGACCAGTTGGACGACCTACGTTATCAGAAAGCGCATTCTCCGAGACGGGATAGGCAAAGTACACCGGAGCACTCCCCGACCACAGGGGGAGAAACCCGCACCAAACCCTGCACAAAACAAACCCGCCCCGAAGCCTGCTGGACTACAAACCCGCTCCAAAACCTGCCAAAAAGAAGATTCCGACTGAGTGGGATTTGGCTACACTGCGTCAGCTGTGCGCGCGCCGTGCGCAGCCGTGCGGCCGTGCGCACTTTTTCGTAGTAACAATTAATTGTAAACACGAAAGAGAACGCTGGCAGCGTGTTTGGGAGAAGATTAGCCTACCGCACTCACTATCACTCACTCACAGGCTAATCCTCCCCCGGCACGTACAAACAAACACACGCCTATTCTTTTTTAGAAAACCGGCGCGCACGCGTGCGCACCCATCACAGTTGACGGAATCACGAAAAAACCACACGCAGGGAGTTCATCGATAGCGTGTGGGAGGGCGTCGACGAGATGGAGTGGCTTCTCAAGAACCACAAGAAATGATACCCCGGTGCGCAAAGCACAGGGCCGAGCCTTCCGTTACGTTTCCATCCCCTCCGAGAGGCGGCGGGGGAAGAATAACCTGAAGAGCCAATGCAAATGGTCTCCGAACATATTCGCTGCGCGGGCGGTCCCCCCCATTCTATTACTTCTCGCCAGTTCTGATGAAAATGCGAAAGCATCTGGTAGATAGAAAAACTCCCCAACTCGCGCGGCATGCCGAATGACGCTGTCTCTCAGCGTCCGGTGCTCATGGGTCGCATAAGCAGACGTAATTTTGAATGGGAGCTTAAAACAAAGGCGCTGAAAAAGCGGAGTGCCAGACCCCGCTTCACGGTTCTTTTTATTCGTTCGAAGTAGTAGGTTGGCAGTGTGCTGGTCTCGCCGAAAGCTGCGTGGCTGCGTGTGTATTTATATGACCATCAATGCCCTTCTGACATGGATGGCGGAGCTGCTATGTTTTACGGGGGCATTGCACACAGTGTGTGGTTTGTTTCTTTCTTGGTGTCTGTCTTGTACCAGAAGCGCGTGAGTGATTTGAACACAACCGTATGTATGCGTCGCGGGCAGCTGTACGGCTGCTTCGTACATCTTCGACCTGAACAGGCATAGTCAATCGCCGCAGATCTTCTGCATTCCGATCCTACTATTCCAGCTGCGTCCTATGTTTGAGGTGTGAGATGCCTGCCTTGGCCCCCCTTATTCAGGAAGCCAACAGGTATCCTGCCTAGACGGCACACGTGTCGATCCCCTGAGGTCAAAGCTGGTTACAACCTCACCAGCCGCATCACGTCCTGCTCTTGTTGCCTTCGTGAAGGGGGGGCGGTAGGGGTCGTCTGCAAAGCACCGGTCCATCGTAGCATCCACGTCGATTTCTCGGCGCACCCACCACTGGGCAACAGCCGCACGAGGGGCGCCGGCCCACCCAAACTCGACTTGCACCGCACGCTCAAGGCAAGAACCCCACGGAACCGCCAGCCACTTTGCAACCACGCATTTTGTTCGGAGGTGTTTTCTTATTTTTTTTGTCTTTTCGCTTCCTCTTTTTTTTGTACTAGCACCTGCTTTGTAGGAAATGCTTGAGGAGACTGCCAGTTGCGATAGATCAAAGGAGGTAAATGTGCTGTAGCCCACACGAAACACAGGTAAATCTGGGTTTAGTGGCGGGCGTAAGCGTTCAACAAAAAGGACCCACGTTGTAGTTGTATTGTTTTCTCCCCCCTCTAGCCTCCTTCGAAACGAGCACAAGGCAGTCCCTCGAGTATTTTCTCTTTCTTTTCCGTCGTGCAAGACGTTAGTCTTAGAAGATTGACGTTAACCTACTAATACTATGCGGTACAGGACTCATCTCCCTCCCCTCCAATCGCTCACGCACTTGCGAAGGCTGAAACTGCTGGTCATGCTCAGTTGAGTTGTTCCGCAAGGCAGCGCGCTGACCCGTTGTTTTCCTTCCGAATATTGTTTTCCCGGAGACGCTCGCATCCCGGGAGCTTCGAACGGAAAGACCCCTTCCTGGCCTTTCCACGCCGAAGCTGAGCCCTTCCCCCTGCCCCCCCACCAAGCACCCCCTCAGCGTGCGAAAGGACACCCAATCCGGTTCCAGAGCGCGGGCTCACCCAACATGAGCAATAATTCCATCCCCTTCCCAACTTCCTTCCCGCAGTTTTCGAGCTACCGGACACACAGTTTGACCAGCTATCGGGCTGTCCGACAATCGAAACAGAAGCGTCTGCCTGGCAACGCCAACTCGTCTGCGAGGAAATGCGTCGATGTAAGGCAGCCCACAGATCCCCGGAAGAGTCCTCCGGGAACCCAAAAGACGTGGCCATCGCCCCACCGTCCCTCCCGGTGCCCCCTCTGGTGGTGGCGGTTTAGCAGGTCTTGCCCTTTACCTCATCCTATAGCGGCTTCGAAGACCAATTCTGCCCTCAAAGCACACTCGTTTTTCTTTTTGTTTTGTATAAGCACCTGCTTTGTAGGAAATGCTTGAGGAGACTGCCAGTTGCGATAGATCAAAGGAGGTAAATGTGATGTAGCCCACACGAAACACAGGTAAATTTGGGGTTAGTGGCGGGTGTAAGCGTTCAACAAAAAAGACCCACTTTGTAGTTGTATTGTTTTCTCCCCCCTCTAGCCTCCTTCGAAATGAGCACAAGGCAGTCCCTCGAGTATTTTTGCCCTACTATCCAACGGGCTCGCCCCCGCACACCGGAAGCGCCAGCGGAGCGCTTGCGACCTGTTGTATGATTATTTTGCTATCGGAACCTATCCCACCCCCAAGCCTCTACGGTCAATCGGAGACTCTAAAACCACCGGCCGAATAATGCTGAAAACGAATTCTCGTCTCTGCCAGCATTTCTGTTTCTTATTTTGTATAAGCACCTGCTTTGAAGGAAATACTTGAGGAGACTGCCAGTTGCGAAATCTCAAAGGAGGTAGAATGTGCTTAAGTCCACACGAAACACAGGTAAATCTGGGTTTAGTGGCGGGCGTAAGCGTCCAACAAGAGAAAGACCCACTTTGTGTAGTTGTATTGTTTTCTCCCCCTCTAGCCTCCGTCGAAATGAGCACAAGCAGTCCCCTCGAGTATTTTTGGCGCTGCCGTCAAAGTTGCTTGGAGAAGAGTTTGCGGTCGCAAGTCCTTCGTCTCAGACCAGAGGCAGAGCAGTGCTCCGCACCATCTGCAAAAACGCAGCTGTCTGGGAAGGGGGGGCACCCCTTGACAATAATGAACACCCCGGGCTCCCACTCCGGATTGCGGGAGTGGTTTTGCGGTCGTTTGTGCGGTCCGCCTCACTCCCTCAATGCGGAGTGGCACTCCCTCAATGCGGGAGTGGCACTCCCTCAATGCGGGAGTGGCACTCCCTCAATGCGGGAGTGGCACTCCCTCAATGCGGGAGTGGGACTCCCTCAATGCCGGAGTGGCACTCCCTCAATGCGAGAGTGGCCGCTCCCGCACTTTTTAGTACCAACAATCTTGCGGGTTGCCCTTCAATGTATTGTGCAGGCTAAAAAGACGTAGGCAGCGTTTTTTGGTGGTTGATCAAAATTCCTTGCCTGAAAATACTTAGGTAAATACAAGGGGGAAAAACGATCAACCGGCACGCACAAACAAAACGAAGCGCCTGTCTTTTTCACTCCCGCATTTCCTACACTTAGTATATGGCTGCTGAAGTCCGGGGTGAAGGAAACTGAACGCGAGACGTTCCCCCTTCTGCTTCCGGCTGCTTCGTATCACTACACTTTGTTTTATTGTAATCCGCTCGTCACCGCCTCGTCGCGGAATGACCTCAACGAGTGACAAGACCCCCGCCTGGAAGAATTCAACCTGTTTTGATTATAAAGCCATTTGGGCTGATGAGGGGCGGATGGAAACGGCAAACCGGGGAAAGAACCATGCTAGCAGCGGTTAGCAGCAGCGGGTGAATGGGGAAACCAGGGAACGCACCCCCGCAGATTTCACGTCGGCGCCAGCCGGGAAGTGGGGTTCTGCCCTGAACAGGTGCTCATAAGTAGTGTGCCAGCTTTGAGAGACAGAGAGAACCAACTTGGGTCGTTCCGGATCTATACACTGCTGAGAGACAGAGAGAACCAACGTGGGTCGTTCCGGATCTATACACTGCTGAAGTACAGATGCTTAGTCATTCATCCTTTCGTTCCGTCCGTCAGTGTATGACCAACCTATCAAAGCAGCCAGCTGGCGCCGGTGTCTCAAGCACCCAGGTTTGTAAAACATCCCCCTCACCGAGCCTTTATGATGAACAACCGCCTGGCAAATCAGACTCACACCGACTGTACTGTCTGCAGACACTCAGGTTCCGCGCTGATGATGGTCCGCCTCATGTGTCCGCGACTTAAAGGACCGAAACCACGGTGCAGATGAGGACCAGCGGCACTGAGCACAGAACCATTCCAGACACATTCTTGCAATCCTCTCCCCCGCAGGGTCGTCGACGAAACCCTTCCAGCGCTATTTCCTGGCCACAGGTCGTTGACGAATGACCCTTTCCCCCACGCTACGCGGCCGGGGCGCGTTGTGTAATTGTTTTCCGGGTTCCGCGTGAGCCACCATACAGCGACCAAGTATCGTCTTATCGTATACGGATACGGCCAAACGCCGAACGCCGCAGAAACCTTTCCGCCGCCGATCAGTTGGTGGAGGAGTCGTCGGCACGCTGATGAGCACCACATCCGCAATCCGCAACTGCACCCCCCCCCGAGTGTATATTCAGAAACCCCCAAGATGTATTTCGATGAGGCGTTACACTCCGTCCCTGCAATTGTTCCTTGCCTTTCCTGGGTCCCCGGTCCGGTCCCATCCAGCCGGGACAAAAAGAAGAAAAGGCACGGCAAGCCGCTTAACACCTCAAAAAGATGAACCGCTAAACCACCACGATTAAAAGTCTGAATACGAAAAACAAAGAAGACGAGACGTAACTCTCAGGATAGTGAGCACCTCCTGGTTTGCCCCTTCGCTCCTCTTCGCGCACGGTTCTTTTTCTCCATCCGCACGGTTGTTTGTGAAAAGCGCTTGAGGGAGGGTGCAGTGCCATCCAGCGCAGCATGCACGACATTGCTACGGATGGCGAGGTTTCCACGTTGAAGTCCCCGGCTACAGGACCCGGCCTCCGTACATTCCGAACGCGGGCGCCGTGCTTCGGCCCACGTGTGAACGGTGGCATTCCGCCGAAAGCACTTAGAATTTGTCGACGACAGTGTTCTAGTCGCCGGGAGAGGAGAGGGACGCGTGCGCGTCGCCGACCCTCCCAGTTCGGGAAAAGGGGTCATGCCCAATATAGGAAAGGGGGTCCTCCCCTCCTGGAAGCTCTAGAGCTGCAGGAGGACGGAAGGATCACTACCTCTCCTGTTGGTAATATGATGGTCAACCACGCATGAAATGAAAATCAAAGACTGGCAAATGAAAGCGATCCGCAACAGGGCTCCTGCACAAGCTCATGCTGCGGTAGCCGCGGAGTATGGGCTGATGGTCAACTACGGCGTAGGCAAGACAGGGGTCTGCGCACTTCGGCGAATACTGCACCCCGGACTCCCACTCCAGATTGCGGGAGTGGGTTTGCGGTCGTTTGTGCGGTCTCCCTCAATGCGGGAGTGGCACTCCGCCATGCGGGAGTGGCCACTCCCGCACTTTTTTGCTCCCGTATTGACTTATTGTATGGCTGCTGAAGTCCGGGGTGTGTGATAGGCTGCAAGAGGGAATCCGATGCGGTTCCAGGGGATATTGGGTGGACCGGCCCTTTCGGCGAACACTCGGAAGGAGGGAGTTCAGGTGGTGAACTGGTGTCTGTGAAGTGCGGCCACTCCACCGCTCGGGGAGAGGTGCGGACCCACCAAAAAAGATGCAGGGACGCCAGAGGTGAGGCCCCTTCGCTTCCCCTTCTTCTGCCCATGATGAACACTACCGCCCCTGGAGTAGGCCAAAAAGGTCAGGGCTGAAAGGTCCGCCAGAAAGACGCAGAGTCGAAGGAATCCGCTTCGGAGCCCCAATTGTGTTCATTGACAGGTTCAGATATCATCCATTGCTAACGTACTACCGTACTGCGTTCGTGTCGAGGCTATTTCTCTTAGCTTCCTCAGCAGTGTTGCTATTGGGAAATTTGCGTACCTTCTGCCATCCTTAGATGTGGTAGCCGTTTCTCAGGCTCCCTCTCCGGAATCGAACCCTAATTCCCCGTTACCTGCTACAGCCACGGCAGTCCACTAGACTACCGTCAAAAGCTGACAGGGCAGAAGCTCTTGCGGGCTGCGGTATCCGTCCACGAATTGCTCAACCGATCCCAAAAAAAAGAGCACAGATAGGCTTGAGGATCGGAATGAAGCTTTCCATCAGAAAGTTCCATCGAGTGTTTGCAAGCGTTTTTTTTTTATTTTTGTACAGCAAGTATTTTAGGCCGCTCGTTGTTTCTCGGCCGCTCCCTCCGACCCCAAAATAATGTAGGCATTTCGCATCGCGGAAAAGAAAGGAAAAATAAACAAAGGGGAAGAAAAAGTGGCTTCCATCCGACAATGACGGACTACCTGCCCCAGCCGGACGGCAAGCTGGAAACTGTGAAGGTAAGCTACCTGACGAGCAGCCAGTTTAATTCGACGGTGATCCACTTTTTCCAGACGGTCGACAACCTCGCGCGGAGCATCGACAACGTGCACCGGCAGCGGCGGACCTTCGCGATCGCCGACGACCGGGACTACAGCAGCGACATCCACGTGGGCGTCACCCGCTGCGTGATGATCAGCAAGATCGAGGAGGTCTCGCTCTCGGAGGACGCGATGCGCGCCCTGCTGGGGCCGTTCACCGAGTTCGACGTGCTGTGCCAGGGCAGCTCTCTTCTCGACTTCATCCGAACCGTCGGCGCCCTGTACTCCCCTCACGCCCCCGGCGCCAAGCTGGTCCTCCTCGCCCTCGACGACGCCCAGCAGCAGATGCGGTCCGTCCGGTGCCACCTCTACAGAAACGGCTTCGCCAACCCCGGAAACGGAGCGGGGGGCTCCCGCCCGCAGCAGCAGCAGCAGCAGCCCCCGGCGGCCGAGGATTCGGACCCGTGCACACGCGGCGGCGACGCCGAGACGCTGCGCAACCCGAGGAGCCAGAACTCCGAGCTTTTCAGCGCGCTCAGCTCCACCCGCGGCCGCCGCAGCGCGCCGCTGGACCCCTTCGTGCCGGTCGCCCCGGGCGAGAAGCACCCCCCGGAAGACCAGCGGGCGGGGGGCCCTTCCGAAGGCGCCGCCTACGAGCCGCCCAGGCACCAAGCGGCGCACCAGAAGCCCCTCGATTCCGGGTACGGCAGCGCCGCCGGCAGCCGGCTCCCTGGACGAGTGGACCGGTTTGGTGCGTACGCGGAGCGTGCCGCGTCCCCGTCGGTGATGCAGGCGGGCTTGCGGGATCGCAGCCCGGCGAGGAGGCCGGGGGGAGGGGGGTATGATGACGGCGAGGCGGATCGTGCCGGCAGTCCGACCGGCGCGCGGCATCTGCACCTCCTGACGCGGATCAACGAGATGCAGGGGGAGATGGACCACAAGGCGCGGTCGCAGGAGGCGAACGAGAGGGAGCTGAAGCGGGAGATCTCGTCCCTGCGGGAGTCGCTGAAGCGGGTCGTGTCGTCGACGACGCCCGCGGGGTCCACGTCCGGCGCGAGTTTGATGACGTCGGCCATCAAAAACAACATCGAGACGCTGCCGCCGGCAGCGAACCCCGCGGCCGCCATCACGAGCAACGCCGCCCTCGCCGCAAACAGCCTGTCCGGAACCCCCCGCCGGCCCCCCACGCAGCCCGGTCGGAACAGAGAGTGGGCGGAAGGCTCGGTCCTGCCGTACTACCCGACGCAGCCCAGCCCGCCGCCGCAGAACCTGCAGCCCGATCCTGGCAACAGGCAGCCGACCCCGAGTCAACCCCCGCTTTGGCTGGAGAGAGAGGGAGGGAAGCCGGCGCAGGCGGTCCATCCGTACGCGGATCAACAGCAGCCGCAGGTGCACAACCACGCTGCGCGGCTGTACGGCGCGGCGCCGCCGCCCGGACATGCGGCGCCGTATGCGCAGCAGCACGGGAGCACGCCGGGGCTGTTCAACACCGAGCTGCCGCGGGGCGGGTCGCCGTACAAGCGGACGCCCGACGTGCCGCGCGAGCCGCCGCCGCAGGCGGCGGCGCTCTTCAACAGCACGTTGCCGCCGGCCCCGCGGCTGCACAACCCGCCACCAGGCTACCTGCACTCGCACGGCGCGCAGCGGCAGCAGGCTGCCGCCGCCGCCGCCGCGCAGTCGCCGGGTGGCTCTATTTGGGGACTCTGAGGCGCGCCTGTTGCATAACAGTAAGAATATCGCCGGACTCACGAATGAAAAGGTGGGGTGCATGAGAACGATTGTTGGCGAGGCCTGCCTGCCTTTGTAGGAAACCTGGAGCACGATGTTCTCGGATTCTCGCGATTCATTCCATCAACCCGACAAGGGAAGACAAGGTGGACAGAAAACCACTCCCAGAGGCATTGGGATCCTTAGTCTCCATTGCTTTTGAAACCCACAGGTTGTCCGGAAGGTGGCATCGGCAACTTGCGCTTGTAGTGGGTAGAAGAGTCCTTGCAACTGCCAAGGCAGACATGCTGTCCACACCGTTCTCGACTCGATGTCGGGTTACCATTGTTTCCCCTCTACTCTATGTATGTGTTGATACGAATAGATCTACTTTCTTCCTTTTTGCTTCCGGCACACAGCTCTTCTCGCAGTGTGTGTGTAGTGTGTGGGTGTGGGTGTGTCGTTTGTTTGTTTTATTTTCGTCGCTTCCGATTATTGATAGACTCGATTTGTGTTTGTGGACCTTTCCTGGTCAAGCACCATGCTAGACACGTGCACCAAGTGGCATCTATCATTTTGACGTGTCCACGCAAGTCTGTTCACAAAAAACCACCACGCCAACTCTGCTGCAGATGAACACCAAACGGTGTCCAAAGGCTACGTACCGTGCGAGACTGGTCTTTCTTCTCGCCGTCTTCCGACTTTCCCCGTCGCAGTGAAACGGGCGCAGGTTTTAGTAGAAATCTTCTTCTTTGTCCAACCGGCTTTTTTTTTTGTTTGTTGAATCGCTTTCCAAGCGCCCAATCCTCCCCCTCTCCTTGTGTCTGCTCTTGTCGAAAAAAATAGTGAGAAAAATACCAACGCCGTTCTTTTGTTGCGCTCGATTGGCAGTTGCAAAGACAACTGTCCACCACACACGAAGCTGAACCTCGCATGCACAAAACGTCGATCTGTACGCCCGTACGTGATCGTCGGACACAAGAAAACACACAAACGAGTGGCGGAAGGCGTCCGTTGATCCAAGTGCAAACCAACAGTGGCGCGTCTGCAGTATTTGACACGGTTGGGAGAGCTCAGCTTGGGGCGATTGCATGTCTCGGTCTAGGTGCGGTTGTTGTTCGCTCTGCTTCTGCCTCGCCTGAGGCCCCGATGGCACTCCGCAGACTGCGGCTGCGCGGTCGTGGTATGGACTTGTCCATGCTCGCCTACAGTCTTGCGCGACGTTCTACGGTGTCTTTTTGAAGATCGAGGCCCGTGTGACGACTGACGGAACACCCCTGGCTAAACTTGAGGAACTCATTGCAACTCCCGTCCAACCAACCCAATCCCCCCAGCAAACTGCCAAACTTTGAGCTTCCAAAACTGTCTCAGGCTCTTGACACACCGAACCCAAATCGAAAGGAGGGAGAAGGGGGCCGGCCCTAGGAGAGGCAAGCAGAAGACACCCCCTCTCCCCTCCCCGAAACAAACCAACGAGGCAAATAATCGAAAGCATGCTGCCAGCCATCGTCCTCGCCCTGCTGACGGTCGTTGCTAGCGCAGATGCGGACAGCGTTGTGAACCACATGTTGGAAGGGCGCACCGTCGAGATTCCGGGATTCAACATTCCAAACTCGAAAGTCGTCGTCAAAAGCATCGTTTTGGAAGACATGAAGATCGACTCTCTCAACATCACGCAGAGCGTCTCCCCCTCGGGCACGTGGGGGACCGTGGACCTTGAGCTGTACGGTGGCGTGACGGCGAATGCGAAGGTGAAAGTCCCGATTTTGGGCACTCTCGATGCGAAGGTGCAGCTCCCGGCCTTCGGCCCCATCTCCGTCAAGGCCAACCTGTCGAACCCGAACGCGACGCTCCGCGCGGGGGACGCCGTGCAGGTGGATGTAACGGAGCTCGACATCAACCTCGGGGAAATCAAGTGCAACATCGCCACGTGCAAGGCCGACATCAAAGAGGCGCTGCTGTGGTTCAACAACCACAAGAAGACCATCCTCGCTGACCTCTCCGGCACACTCACGCAGTACTTGGTCGAAATCGCGGCGAACGCCAGCATGATCCCGGTGCTGAACCCTTGGCACGAAGCCGCGGTGCACGAATTGCCCTTCGTGAACGACACCAACCTCTTCAACTACAGCAACTCCTCGGCCATGAACCTCGCGACCTTCGTGGTGCGCGACGTGTACGGCGCCGCCGACCCGGCCACGGGCAACACGGCGCTTGGCGATTTAATTGAAAACAAGACCCTCGGTATCCCGTTGCCCCTTGACGCCGTCGTGTACCAGTCGAAGGAAGCGAACGTGACCCTCACCGGGGCGAGCCTGTCCCGCGTCGAGATCCCGATGGTCACGTTCGTCGCGGTCGGGGAGCGGTCGTTCATGTTCGCAGTCCGCTTTTCGAACATCTCCGCGGGCGCGGCGGCCAACGTCTCGCTCTCGAACCCGGAGGCGTCGCCGCCGTATGCGTACGCCGCGGCCGCGGCGGCCGCGGTTTCCGGCGTCGAACTCTCGTTCAACGTGTCCGTCCTCCTCGCCGCGAACGCCACGCAGTACTCGACTCTTCCCTTCGTTTCGCTGGGCGGGCTCGACGAGTTCTCCGGCGCGCTGGCGGCGGCGGTGCGTGCGCATGGTGCGTCCGCGCAGTCCGGCGGGCAAAGCGTGGCCCGAACCCTGCAGGCCGCGGTAGAGTCTGCCTTCGCGTGCTGGTACCAGTACCCAGTCGACGAGTTGCGGGTGTCCACCCTGAGCGTCGAGCTGGGCCGGTACACCGTGAGCGACTTCATCTTGTCGGAGGCGACGTCGGCCGTGGTCGCCAACGTGGCCAATTCGATTGGCGAGTTTTTCCCGAACGCGATGAACGCCGTCATCAGGGAAGGGCTGCACACCGTCCAACACGATGCGAACCAGCTGATCGGTTCGATCCACCACTACACCGGCGACAACCCGTGCGCTGTGAACGACTCCGACCCGCATACCATGCCGCCTGGGTACCACTTCAACTTCACTGATTCCCGGGTGATATCCGTCACCGATTGGGTGCTTAACACGTTCATCGGCACCACCGGTTCTTGGAGTGTGAACGGGTACATCAACGCCTCGCTGCCGTACCTCAACTTTCACTCGAAGACGTACAGCGCGAACGACCCGGACAAGTTTGGGAGTTTGTTTGCGGAGATCAGCGACCCGAGGCTTGCGGGGTGGCCGTTTGTCACGGGGATGGAGCTGCTCGTGCCCAATGGGACGGCGACGCTGCACAACGCGGTGGATTTCGGCCGGATCGAAGGGTCCGTCGGCGTGTTCTTCTCGGTCGGGGGCAGCATACAGGAACCGTTTTCGAACAACTTCACCTTCGGCTTCGGGTTCGACGCGCTCACCGCCGCGATCGATGTCCTCGCGGTGCTGAACCCGACGCGGCTGCTGTGGAGGCCGATCGGCGACCTGGGCAGGGCGGGGTGCCTGGAAGGCGACTTCGACACGCTGCAGTTCCCGTTGGCGGAAGCGGTCGTGAAGCAGTTGTTCCTGACCGTCGACTGCCACGACTGCCAATCCCCGCTGTTCAACGAACTGAACGCGACGCTGAACTCGCAGCAGGGCGGCATGCAAGTCAACGAGGGAGTCCAAATCTTGCTGGACCAGGTCAACCGCGTCGTGAACGAACCGTCCTTCCAAAAACACATGACCGACGTCCTTTCTCGCTCAAGAGACCAATGCGACACCGGAGTCGCTCCGCCTCCGAGGTTCCACTCGAACACGAAGGACGGTCCGATGACGAACGGCAAAGCATACGGCATTGTTTTCGGGTTTGTTGGCACGCTCGCCCTCATCCTCGCAGTATACACCCCGATTGCGATCAAGCGCGCGGCGGACCGGGCGAGGGCGGAGGGGAACGTGCCGTACTGCAAGAGTTCGGACCTCCCGTTGATCCTGCACCCGTCGATCCCGGCGCGGGTGCGGTGGGGCGTCCTGGTGTTCCTGTTCGGTACGGTCGCCATGTTCTTGACGTCGAACACGCCGCCGCAGGGCGTTGGAGCCGAGGTTCACGCGATCGTGAACCTCGGCGGGTCCCTCATCAGAATCGACAACTTGTTCACGTACGCGTTGGCGAACACCATCCGCGACATGTGGAACGGCGGCGTGTACGTCATCGCGATGCTGATCTGCATCCTCAGCGGGATCTGGCCGTACTCCAAAATGGTGCTGCTCGTCTGGGCGTGGGTGACGCCGCCGAGCGTCCTGAAGCCGGCCCACCGCGGGTCTCTCCTGCAAGTCCTCGACTTCTTCGGCAAATGGTCGCTCCTCGACTCGTTCATGACGGTCATGCTCATGTGCGCGTTCCGGGTCCACATCATCCCTCCGGAGGCTTGGGTGTTCCTGCCCCCTGATTTCTTCATTATGGACATCGTCGTCACACCGTACTGGGGGTTGTTCGGCTTCATGACTGCCGCCATCTTCGCGTTGGCCGTGAACCACGCGATGGTGTTCTACCACCGAAACGCACTCGAGTACGACGAAACCGACGGCGCCTGTAGTGGCTGGTTCGGTGAGGTGGCCTCGGAGCTGAGAGACGAGAGGGTCATGCTAGCGCTGCACTGCGCTGAAGACACCGACCACGGCGCCACGAGGAGCAGAGCCGCGGGGTTGGTCCTGCTTCTCGCTGCGTCTTTGGGGTTGCTGATTTATGGGTGTATCGTGGACACGTTTAGCTTCGAGATCAAGGGAATTGCAGCCTGGGCTATCAACGTGAGTAACCCTGGGGGAGCTATGTCGAAGTATTCCGTGTTCAGCCTTGCGCGGGAAGTGTGGGACCAGGCGGCGATCAACGACATGCAGGGATGGTACGCGTACCTCGTCGTCGCGTACATCGTGTTCGCCGTTGCGATGCCGGTCGTGCAGATTTGCATGCTGCTCGTCCTGTGGCTAGCGCCGCTCACCCTCCGCGAGCAGAAAATCACGTTCTTCCTAAACGAGGTGGTGGCGGCGTGGTGCGCGATCGAGGTGTTCGTCATCGTCCTCATAGCGACGCTGATGCAGATCGAGAAGTTCGCGATCTTCCTCATCGGCGACTCGTGCGACTACATCAACTGGTTCATGGCCGAAGTGCTCCACCCGCTGGGATACCTGACCAAGTACGAGGCCAAGTGCTTCGACGTGGATGCGAAACTCGTCAGTGGATGTTGGATACTGTTTGCTGCGTTCATCCTCAGCAACGTCGCCTACCTCATTGCTTGGAAATACGCGCACAAGATGATCATGGACCGACACAGGACACACGAAGAACGCGTGCCGCTATGCCCGCCGGTCAACAGCGAAATCAACGCTGCTGAAACCGAGCAATACACCAGCGAGGAAGAGTGACCGAGGGAACGCTGAACATACGCAAGGCATTTCCACAGTTGCTCCTCCAGCTGCCCTCCCCCAAGCCCGAATGGGGAGTGAGGGGCGGTATTTCACCCCCCAATTAGAGAACATAAAACTCTGCTGGGAGTTTGCGCGCTTCCACGCAGGCATGAGCACAGGAGAAACCTGAGGCAATACTAAGCCGGTCCATTCTCTCCTGATAGACGTGTACTACATTGCCCGGCAATACAGCTCTGGGGAATCGGGTGTTGCAACGGGTAGTGCACCGTGAGCAGCGGCAGGCAATCCGATGCAGGTCCAGGCTTAAATATGCGTGCGCGCCAGCCGCCAGGCGCCCATCGCTGTCTTGTCTGCAGACACGGGTTCAACGCTGTGCCCCCAACATTCGCTCCAGTGACCACACGGCTTCCGTCCACTCACAGAGCTATATCTGCCGATTGACTGATAGACTCTGGTAGTTTGGATTAATGCAAATAATCTGTGGCGAGAATCTGCATTGCCGGCTTCGCGGACGAGCTGCACATCGACGGGTTCTCTTATACGTCGCTTGGTCGACATTGGCGTTGACTTCCCGGTGGCAATGCCGAAGTTCACCTTCGCTTCGCCGAGATCATTTTGCACTTTCGCGGTTTCCGGAACCGGCACCACGTTGGCGCGCTTTCGTTGCTTCGGCGGAGACGCCGCTGCGACTGTGAGACACGGCAGCAGGCAATTCGATACGGCTCCAGGGGGTGGGGGAAGGAGAAAAAAGTCTCCCCATCGGTGTTAGTCTTCTGAGACGAGTGTCTTGGAGTGGACTTCTATCGGGGCCCGACAACTTGTGATTTCTATGTGTTTTTCTTTTACGGGGTTTGGCACGCAACCCGTAGCTGAAGGGAGATACCGTGCTTGGACCGGTATTGAGCCGCTCCTTTTTTTTTTTTTTTTTAACGGTAACCGTAAGCCAGTGAAGTACCCATGTGCTGGCATCCGTGGTTCCTGTCTTTGGCCTTGCTGCGAAAGAGGCCTCCACGCCAGCACCGCCCAACATCAACCTAAAGACGTGCGGCGGACGTCTCTCCTCACGCAACCGCCTCATGCTCCTGCTTCGTGGAGTTCTGTTGTGTATAGCATAGTTGGCAAGCAAAGACGACTTTGCTTAAATTTGCTTTGGAGATTTGCTTCAGATTACGAGCAAATAAAGGCAAATTTAAGCAAAGAAAAGCAAATTTAAAGCAAATTTAAGCAAAGTAGGCATCATGCACTACTGGGGGGGGGTCAAATACTGTAGGTAGTCAAATACAATATTATTGGCAAATACAATAGGTACGCTGAAAAGGGGGTTTTGGTGAGCATAGTCTTGGAATACAATATTATTTGTCGTCAGTGGGGGTTTGCAGGGGCTTCCACGGGCTTCCCCACTCGAGAGCAGCTTCTTTTTCGAGAGAAGTTCAATGTGGAACACTCCTGAAGCCGGGAGTCCAATCTTACTGCTTGATTTTGCTGTCGATGGCATTTTCCTTGGATTCGGGTTCAACAATTTCTGCCCAAAAATAAATGGCCCGCTTTTTTTTAGCACGTGGTCCAGCGGTTCCCACACCCACGTATGTGGTGCTGAGGGTGCTGGTTCGATGCCTGGCGGAGGTGGTTTTTTCAAAGTCTGAAGTGCCATCTGGGGGCCAGATTTTAGGCTATATCGAGTGTAGAAAAGGTGCCGATACATGCCAGGGATAGCTCTTTCCGTCCCGCAACGTTTTTGCCAAATTTCCTCCATTGTTGACCCCCAAGTGCTTGTGCACCAGACTTTCAGCACCCAGACTTTTGAAAACCCGGTTTTCTTTAGCCTCCCCCAGCAAATACAATATTATACCTATTGTATTTGACCCCCCCCAGTAGGGATTTTGACAACTGAGGAAGTATGCAACGAAGGCAGGAAAAGGCGAACCTGCGGAAACGGAGCCGGGACTGCGTTGTACGATAGCCGTGCAGGATGACAAGAATGGTGCCGTTGAAGAAAAGTCTCGCAAGGCTCAACCATTCGTACCGTGTTCCCGGAACAGAAGGAGAAGGACGATCGAAACCCCCAACATGACACCAGAAAAGCTGAAGAACGACTCGATGTGATCAAGGTTCTGACTCTCATGAGGGCAGGGGGCGTTAGACATGAACAAGGGCACTCGTTCCTCTACTGTCCGGTGGGTCATGTTCAAAGAACAGGGGGCAGTAGTTGCATGTCAACGAGGTGGGAACATGGCCGGTCTCAACAAGAGGCCACACCGAACCAGCAGACGTTCGAAGTCGATGTGCACCTACCAAGAGCAGACGGCAAGTAAGGCCGGTGACAAGGTGCGAGCCGTGCCGCAGCGGCAGGGCTTCGCAAAGCTGTGACCCTGAGCGGCAGGTTTATATGTACCAGTTTCATCCTACCCGTAGGCCCGGTGGAAGCAAGGAGTCAGGCAAGAGAGAAGAACCGCAGAATGAGCGCAGACGCTGGGCAATGCTGTTGAAGAAAGAGTTCAACACCGACAGCCAAACAGGCCAAACAGACCTTCAGGCAGGGAACAGCCTACGGCGGTGAAGCAACGAACCTCATCCGAGTGTCGGGTGAAACCCCTTGCTACAACGACTGTAACACACATGCACTATGCCAGACGCTAGCGTCTGTCAAGAGCATGCGTGACAAAGCCGTGTCTTGAAGGTGAGATGGGACCACAAAGAGACCAAGGGAAATCAAAATACTAATCCACGAAAAGCGTTGGAAAGAGCAGAGCGAGCAAGAGACTGCGGCAAACCGGGAGGTAAGGCAAACGGTTCGAAAAACGACGCGAGTTGAAGCATCGGCTCGAAACACACCAAAGAAAACCGCACGTGCATCGTGCAAGCCAAGTGACAAGCATCTCCGTTTCAGGAAGACCGATCCACTTGCACCATCCGATGTCAGCCCTCACGGCCTGAAACAGATCAAAATGTAAAGCACGCAAACACAGAAAAAGAAAGTAGCACCCGAAAAAAAGAAGAAAAAAAAGCTAAGCTAACCGCCTTCGTAGATGCGCCTATTTCTGCACCGCTGCAGACATTCGTGCGTCCGAGCTTCTGAGAGATCACGATGCCCGGAAGGTCGGGCAAAAAGGGAAAGTACATGATCCCGGAGGGGGGCCCAAGACTACACTCCACGAAGGAATGTACCTGGTGTCGGTCTAGCCAAAACCCATAACGAAAGCGTGCACTAAATATACAACCCGTAGCCATATAGCCATTTCTTGCTCGAAGAGAACCCATTCGTGAACGGCCACACGGAGACCCCAAAACCCGGAATTTCAAGCGAACTTTAACTCTAAAAAGGGAAAATACATGATCCCGGAGGGGTTGCGTACGAAACCTCTGACCATGATCACGGCTGCCAGGCGAACCACAATTTTCGCGGTGTCGCATGTGCTCTTGTTCAGCCCTTCGAGATTCCGGGGGTTTCGGGGAGATGGCCCAGCACGAGAACCCTGTCTTTCACGTTTTCACGTTTCTTTGTAGTACGCACCTGCCTTGTAGGAAATGCTCGACGAGGCCGCGAGTTGCAAAGCTCAAAGGAACTGTGCGGGAACCCACACGAGACCCAGTTAAACCTGGGCCTAGTATCGGGCGTCAGCGTTCGACGAACTAGAGCAATTTGAAATTTCAAACTCGCACCGAAAAGCACCCTGCCAGCCTCTCCGGATCTTTCTGCTATGTAAAGAGACAGTGCTGCAAGGTGGGACATTGAACAGGGGGGAGCATATCACCAGCGCACAGAGAACAAAACCCCGGACTTCTTTGAACCGATTCATGCGGTATCAGTCCTGCATCACAAATAGAAGACCAGATTCCGGATCAAGACGGACCTTGGGCAGTTCTGTTCTTTGGACTAGCTTGAACACGTAGGCACAGCCGATTGGCCATGAGCAGTGAGGGCGCCAGGTCGGATCATGGCCTGATAATTGACGCATCCCCCCTCCCACCGCGCCCCCTGGCACCCGACCTTGGGCTGTTCTTTTCTGTGTGTGCGTGCAGGTTTCCTTTGAACAGCTCAGCCCGCGCTTGCGTGTCGTGTATCGAAGACGAACCCTTCCTCCTTCTCGGACATTGATCCCGTCTCAAAATGCCTCCCCTTGAAAGTAGGCTCCGGGCGCTGCGTTGGTAGTTTGAAAGCCAAAACGATGGTGTGGTGCAAGAAGAGGGCACAGAGCACATTCGCACTCGCCGATGTGCTAGTCGTGGCCTGGCGATGCATTGCCTCAGCATGCCGGGCCCAGCGTTAGTAGTTTCAAAGCCAAGACGATGGTGTGGTGCATGAAGAGGGCACAGAGCACATCCGCACTCGCCGATGTGGCAATGCATTGTCTCAGCATGCGTCACTGTGCGCTGGCGACGCGCAAGCAGCTGCGCTCACCAGAAACCGGATCGATTGTCACCAGAGGACGCAATGTCTTCGGCGAGGGAACAAGTTTCGTGTTGTGACGTTTCACGTCTGCAACTGATAGGCATCTCGAAGCTACACCGCAGGGCGCACCTGCAGGGCCGGCTACAAGGGGCGGGTGTTCTTGAGACCATCAATCTGATCCTTCGCCCATCCCCCTCCTTGATCGTCTTAATCGGTTCTGTAACTGGCTTCAGCCGCGCAGAAGAACGAAAGGCAAATATTGCGAACTCTTCCTTTACTTACGGAGTCCCTGTACTCCCTCTTTCTTCTCACTCTTTCTCTCTTTTTTGGGCTGCTTGCTGCTTCTTTGCATCTTCTGGCCAGCATCAAGTGTTTTTTCTTCACAAATCACTTGACTCTAGCATCAAGCATACGCAAGAAGCAGCGTTCAGTCAGTTGGGGATTGTGCATTCCTTTTGTTTGTGCAGTTGCCCGGGGGTTGTAGCTCGCACTCCCGGGATTCGCGACGAAATTTGGTCGAAACTCGGTCAGGGCGGTTGCAGCTCGGGCGCAACTCTTGCCGGTCTTAAGCCGGACGGTCTTGCGTTGGACAGAATAGTGGGACGAGGGTACGAACCTGTAAGAGTGCCAACGCTACTCTTTCAATAACGTACATATAAAAGGTGTCACGGGATAAGCCGGCAGCCGCTGCTTAACGGCTGGTACCTGCATTTCAAGTTCACACTGCTTAACGGTGCATGCTAATCCATGTGGTTCATGTACTTAAAAGAACTCAATGCTTAACGGCTTATCACGTGGGCGGCCCTGAGATTACCCCCTCAGGTGACACCACTTTATCTTTAGCCATACTACAACAGTCTTGCGAAGGTTGGCACTCCTCCATTAGCTGATCCTGGTCCACGGGCAGCTTTGCAAGTAGCGACGCGCCGTGCTCAGGAGGTGCAAAAATGCGTGTCGAGGAGGGCTCGAGCAAAGGTCCCGTGTCCCTCACCCGCACCACCCAACCCTCGCCCACCCCAACCTCCGCACCACCACTCGTCCTGCCTACGACCAACACACACTACTGCCAGCCTGGTCAACCTTTTCCTTCCAGGTCTATACTTTTGTTCTTGTTGACCCTGACCGAGTTTCGTACTGACCATAGCCCCCGAGCTACACCCCTGCACTAGCTAGTTTTTTTACATAAGCGCCAGCTTGAAAGGAAATGCTCGACGATGCTGCCCGACAAAGAACAGAAGGGATCCCAAGTGCTGTAACTACCGAACCACGTGTTGAACGGGCGTGAGGTCATGCGGGTCTACCCCTACACGACAAATCACACAAACACAACAGGTCAAAAGTCCTGAGTGAGAAAACAACACACGGTGGTGTAAGCGAAGAACAAACCTCTATATTTCCTTCCCTTCCACTCGGAGTCGAAGCAGCCACGTCGAGTATTTTCTTGTTCTGGGCGCTGGCTTGGAATGTTGAAGGCTGTGCTGCAGCACTGCCTTTTTGTCAACGGCAGCGAGCTGTGTCTCCGTCCACCCTTCCAAGATCGCGATTCGTGCGGAAATACGGCAAGGAACGATGCTTCGCGTTAGACCGCTGGCGTCCTTTGTCAGACAAGTCCTTCGTTTCAATCAGTCGCAAAACCTGGCCTCTTTCTTGTCGGCCAGCGCAAAAGAATGGCGACATGGGTGTGGGCGCAAGAACACCTTCAACACCCCAAAAACCTTGCAAATAAGAGAAGAAGAAGAAGAAGAAGAAGAAGAAGAAGAAAAAAGAAAAGAAAAAGAAAAAGGCCGCTCCTGGCCCAGGAACGTGACGGTCAACCACAGCTTGCGAAGCTTGAGTCGGAGGCAACACAGTGCTACAACCCCGTCCGCTCTGCCCTGTGGCTGACCATCTCGACGAGCTTGTGTGATCAGCGTGAGCGCCAAGCCCCAAAGTGCGCCACGCCTTGTTGCTTTATTTAGTTTGGGAAATCGGTAGCCTCTTGACCCGTAGGCCCGTGGCTCTGCAGTACCGACGAACATGATCTTGGCTCCCGTGTAGCAGGCTTTCCCTGGTAGCTTGGCGACATGGGTGTGGGCGTGGCGAGAACACCTTCAGCACCCAACAACCTTGCAAACAACACAGGCGCTTCGTTTTGTTCGTGCGTGCCGGGTGATCGTTTTCCCACTTGTATATTCAGGTAGGGAATTCTGATCAACCACCAAAACACGCCGCCCACGTCTTTTTAGCCTGCACAATACATTGAAGGGCAACCCGCAAGATTGTTACTAAAAAGAGGAAATCAAAATAAAAGATTGCGGCTGCACAAGCTTCATCATTCGTCTTGAGAGCCGACGCAACACAACGCCAAGCCTCACTCTCCTCTGACCACCTAGCATTTTCGCTTTGGACCGTCTGTCCAAAGGCCCCCCCTCGTACGTTCCCCTCTAGGCATAGTGGTCAAACGATTCGCATTATCGCATATTATCGCATTTGGGGGTTTGGCGCCAATTATCGCATTTTCATTCGCATCATCGCACGCTTAAAAACCTGGGCAAATACAGTAGTATGGACTATCGCATATTATCGCACGCCGATTATATGCGATAACCTTGTGCGATAATGCGATAATCATTATCGCATGCGAATCGTTTGACCACTATGTCTAGGGTACCGACGCAGCCCGTCCCCATCTCTTCGGCAGCGAGCCCCACGGTACGCGATAGTCAGTGCAGTCACCGGCCGGTCGAACTCTGCTTGTGCCACGGACAGTCTGTCCTTTTTGCGTTCTTTTTAGTGGACCTGTATTGTACAGGAAGGATCGGGCAAACCACAAGCCTCCCAGGGTGCGTAAGGGATACCCTACAGTAAAGCCCCCTTAGCCCGAACGACGAGCAGTTTTGTTTCATCGACATCGGCATTTCGGAGGTGAGAGCCCTGAGGGAGCAGACGAACGAAGAGCTTGACCGCCGGGCTTGGCTGCATTGACTTGATGTGAAGAAAGAAAACATGGCATCGTAGGCAGGTGGAATGAACCGAGAGCAACCCGGGCCAGGAGATGGGCGGAGGCAATGAACGGAGGCATTAGAACTCACACCGCCTCCCGTCACAGTGGAGACCGGGGAGAGATGGTCCCTGCACAATAAACCGTCTCTTTTACTCCCTCATTCCTGGCGGCCGGTTCGCGGTGCATTCCGTTTTTGCACCGTCAAGAGGAGGATGCCGAAAAAGGAACCCGAACCCGAAGCGGCGAGAAAAAGACGAGCTATGGTGACGCTGAGACAGGCGAGAGCAGTCTTCGCACACTCACATATTGCAGTGGATCGCCACCGCGAGATCTTCTGAATCCAACACGCACACACCCACCCACTTCCTATTTGTTCGTTCATCTTGTACCAAACACGCACTCCCTGGTTGCTCACCTTGTTCCCTCGTATTGCATTTGGGGAGAGTTGTCCTTGGCAGATGGAGCCGAAGCGTGGCGTTTCAGATGCGGTCGTGTCAGTGTTTGCTGCTCTTTCTTGCATTCCATTCTGCTGGATGGTGTGCTTGCGGGACATCGCAAGCCGGGGTTCGCCGTATGATTCTGTCATCTCAATGAGCCCTGACCCTTATTCAGTCACCGCCGGCACCTTTGCACTTGCGATAACACAACACGACGGACAATCGTCAGCTTGGTAGAGCTCAGTCTCCTTCATCATCGAAATGAGTGATCCATGTTGTTGCAAGTTCAGCACACACCCACGTACACGCAGCACATATACACGCACACACGTAGCACTTACTCGACGCCTAGCACACGCTCAGGCCTGCTCATCGAAACCTTAGCTTTCATATTTCTCTCGCTCATGGCTTTATGCCCACACACCTTTTCGAAAACCCGTCTGGCACTGCGTTGTCAGGCAGCCCAAAGGAAAAAAAGCATCCACCCTAGCCAAACTATACGAGACGTCGGAAGACACCAAACCGCGCACGTCAACTCCGAGGTTGGTCGTCGGCGGCACAAGAAAGAGCGCCGTTTCTCAAACAATCCCGCCCCTTTTGTTTACTACTTGCAAATCTTGTCGGTTGCAGTATTGTGACGGCTACAGTTGCTACTCTGAAAAGGTTTGGCGACGAGAAGTCGATCCAACCCGGCACGCGCAAAACAACGCGACGCTCCCCTTCCCTTTTTGGTGCTCAAGGGAGCATTCCGGAACAGCGGCACATATGAGTAAGGTTACGGAAACGAAGCAAACCGGCTAATCCAGGGTGGGGCGCCCCTTCCCTTTTTGGTGCTCAAGGGAGCATTTCCGGAACAGCGGCACATATGAGTAAGGATACCGAAACGAAGCAAGCTGGCTAATCCAGGGTGGGGCGCCCCTTCCCTTTTTGGTGCTCAAGGGAGCATTTCCGGAACAGCGGCGCATATGAGTAAGGTTACCGAAACCAAGCAAACCGTGCTATTCCAGGGTGGGTTACCTTATCATTGCCACCATCATTGTTGAGTTCGTGCTCATCTTGGTCACAGCTTCTGACCCGCGGCATCGTCGGGGAAGGGTAAGCGTCGGCGTCTTCGGACAACGTCCTTGCTCCCGCTGGCCTGACGGGGTTAAACGCTCGCAGGCTCATGACAGACACAGCGATCTTCTAGTGCAAGACCCGACCTCCGGAAGTGTTCGTTCGTTTCATCTCCTTGAGTTTGAGAGCTTTCCGGCGACTAATCTTGGAGTGCTGCGCAGGTGTTCTGCACAGGTGCTCCACAGAGGCTGCCGGGCCACATCGCGAAGAAGAGTGCAACGACAGTCTAACAGGGAGTCCAAAACGTCCCTCACCACAGTTGGACATGCAGCAGGCAGAATGAAAACAAAGGGTCACCCGGGGACCCTAAAATCCTGGAATCTCAAGCAAACTCTTACTCTGAGCAAAGCAACTGCAAAAAAGAGAATTTCTGACAAGCCCAAAGGCAACAAAGGCAGTTGCCGTTGCAATACCTGAAGGCCCCCGGGGGCCACCCTTTAGCCATGACCCGTGCGCTATCCACCCGCGTTGCCGGATGAGAGGCGTAGCTAGCCCATGTTCCCAAAGCCGAGAGGCCTAGGTACTTCAACGAGGGCGCAAGAAGTGGGTGCGAGAGGCAAAAGGTTTGGTCGCCGGAAGAAGAAGAGCATCGACAGCGCTATGAGACGCATCGCCCGATCCTGGGCAGACGACTGACAGTGGAGACCCTATGAATACCGTCCCCTAAACCCCTCAAAACACTCTGAAATACTCGACGTAGCTGCTTTGACTCCGAATGGAAGGGAGGAAATGTAGAGGGTAGTTGGGCAAATACAATCCAAACACAATCTGATTTGTTCTTCGCTTACACCACCGTGTGTTGTTTTCTTACTCAGGACTTTGACCTGTTGTGTTTGTGTGTGTTGTCGTGTAGGGGTAGACCCGCATGACCTCACGTCCGTGCAACACGTGGTTCGGTAGTTGCAGCGCTTGGGAATCCCTTCGGTTCTTTGTCTGGCAGCTTTTGTCGAGCATTTCCTTCCAAGCTGGCGTTTATGTAAAAAATAATTTGCGACGCGCTTGGTTTACATGGGGGCCGTGCGCACTCGAAAACTCGACGCAAAACGCCCCAAGTGTTGCCCCAAGGCGCCAACACTGGAGGGGGTCAGTACCTGGAGTGTCTCGATTGAAAGAGGCTGTTTTCACGACGAAGGCGCACAGCGCGCGGCGACGTCCGCCACGTGAGAGCCCCCCCCCCCCCCCCCCCCCTGAAAGTGAAACCCCGGAGTCGGCGCTCGCACGCACAAGCAAACGCAAACAACCTTCCCTAGCAATACGCTGCCGCGCGCGGGGGGGATTCTGTTTTTGATTCCTCCCCCCCTTCCTCAGCACACAGTACCCAAACAACCGATGACTCCTTCAAGCGTTTCGTGCCAACTCTGTTCAGGTTCTTCTTCGAAAGCCCCCAGCAAAGAAAATCAACGACGAGCCGCTTGCCGCGGCGAAAGCCCGACTGTCCCCCGAAAGCAAAAGGCTTCTGCACCCCGATGGAGAACCCTTTCAGGCCGAAGGCGATCGACGTCTTCTGAATCGTCAGCGCTTCGTTTACCTTTGACCCGAGACGGATTTTTCGTGTGCTCTGGTAGCACGGGTCATAATTGAGACGAGCTGGCCGCCTGACATACCTGGTTCATGCCCCTGTCCTGTCTGCAGAGACTCTGGTTCCGGGCTGATGATGATATGTGTCCGTGTCTGAAAGACGTGCAGATGGGACCAGTGCGGAGTTGAGCACGCAACCTTCAAGTACGCTCTATTTGCAGCCCTCCTCCCCCCCTTCGTCCGAGTACGGGGCAGGCTAAAGCCCGCAGCAACAAACCAAGGACCGTGATTCGGCTCAGTGCAAACAAAGAAGCATCCGTGTTCCGGGGTTTAGCCGCAACAAAGTCGGCAATAGGCAACCAACACACACTCGCAAGCACGCGTACTGCTACTGCCGCAGACACGATACGCATGCCAGTATACTATACCCTAAAGGAACCTTTACGACAATGGTCACGCACAGACTTTAAAACCCCGGATCCGTAAGCGAACTTATACTCTAAAAGAGGATCAACAAGGGGAAGGGCCGGAGAAGAAAGAGGAACGAGAAATAGTCCAAAGAAAGAAAAGCAGCGACAGATAATGTAGCTGGCTTGACCCAATAGTCTGCTCTCGGGGACCCCGTCTATTCCACTTGTTCCATCTGTCAAACGGAGGCATACTGCAGCAAGGGCCGTACGGTTCCTCTGTCCTAGCTATGCCCTGCTGCCAGTTCCGTAAAGGAAAGAAAAAAAACACAGCTCCGAGAACCGCGCATGCGCGTCCCCCCTTTCTTCATCCTTTCGTTTGTGTTGTCAGTCCCATTCAACTCCCCTCCACCTCCTCCCTCTCCTCTTTGAATATTCCAGGGGAGTCGAAAACCGGTTTGTACTTTTTGAGGAGAAAAAAGTATGCCTGATAAACCGACTTCGAAAGTTGACCCCTACTCGGTGCAGGCAGTTCTCCTGAGTTCTCCAAGGCCTTTCCGGTTTGGTCCACTACGGGTTTCCATGCGGTGGGGCAAAAAGAAAAGTCTGAACGCCCGTACCAGATCGTCGGAAACACGGTAGAGTAGAAGAAAAAGTTATGAAGGAAGGTGTTCCGAACCTGACTTGCCGAAGCAAGCAAGTAAAGTGTACACGAAAGAAGCCATGCATGTCCCCCAAACCAACCCAGTACGTATTAGCCTGACTACTAGTACACGGAACTGGAGCAAAGCGCATGCCAGAATGATCACACCACCCAAGCCTACAAAAGGATTATTATTCAGGTGGGTTGAGGCGGGTCTTCATCGGTGGATGGAAAGTGTTCTCGTCTGGTTGGCCCATTGACATGGTCAACAGGCGCACAACCACTCGCGAGTATTTATCAGGTTTCTGTCATGCATCCTTTCCTTCCGTTTCCGATGATGGACGATCACTTTCAATGAACTACGTGCAGGCCAAAGCTAGCTGCCAGTTCCTACTACTACTACTACAACTACTACGATGCAAAAGAGGGGGGATCGATCCGCCTTCATGCAGGATAGCACGCAAATGCGAAGCACCGGCCTGCAAAACTGAACCTGTTTCAGACACCAGGGGTTTAAAGTCCCCGTGGAGTGGTACCCTTTTTTGCAGGGGGGAAAATAAAGCCGAACGCGGAGGCCAAGCAGCATCCAGTACAGCGGGAAGCTGGTCAAGAAGGAAAAAAAAAAAAAAAAAAAAAACAGCACGACAGCAGAATGAGTCCGTTGTGTTGCACGTGCGGGAAAGAATTTGCCTGGTTGTGAGTGAGCATGAATTGTTGAGGTATTCTTCTTCAGGCGGCAGTTGTGTATCAGAGGGTACTGCGGCTCAGTTTACTCACGGCTCCCTGTTTCTCTGCTTTCGGTCTTTCCACCCTGAGGTCTTGGCCTGCACGCCCTCCGTCTTCTCGTCGGGAATCAGACCCACTGGGCCAGTTTATTCATTATTCGAGACCCCGTTGGTGTGAAGATGTGTACGGAGACCACGGCCGCTGCCGAGTGCACACGGCTGAATCTGTCTGACAATCTGATGGCTGCTGCTAAGGGAGTGTCTTCAGCTCGGACTGCTCTGGTGTCGCTACGCATGCACTATCCACAAACAGGTGCTGATGAGTTTCCAAGGTTGACACGGTAGCACCAGTAGGCTTCCCATCGAGTATCTCGATGTTGGGTATCCCACAGCAGTCGGCTGTCGTGCGCTGCTTACCTCTCTCCTTTCCTCCCATACATGGCCCCCTGCAGGGAGGGGGCCTCAATTTGTCATCATTTGTCGAACGAGGCAAAAGCTTACGCGGAAAAGCCGTGGTCGTGACGAGCGCCACGGTGTGTCGAGGTGCGACGAAACTGGTTCTGTGGCGATTAACCACAGAGGCAGACGGACGCGGGGGGGGGGGACAGTGCTGATACTAAGCCTGAGACCCAAAACGAAGTTGCTAACCCTGGGTGGGGGTGGGTACCCCCCCCCCCCCCCCCTCCTGGTGCAACCCACTGTGGACCTACTGTGGGACCCACCTTAGCTAAATTCTCCAAGGTGAAATGGTGGAAAAAGTGGGTCAAATTCTTTTTTTTCGAGTGCTTTTTTGGGAGGATTTGGGCCAAAAAAAAAATTTTTTTTTTCTTGGTCGCTGCTGAGGAAACCACCTTGGAGCGGTCACCACCCTGCTGCACACAGGCCCTGCAGGAGGGGGGGGGGGACCCACCCACCCTCGTTGCCGTCCGGCTGACAACGATGCCGAGTTTAGGGGCCTTAGCATCAGCACTGGGGGGACCCACCCACCCTTAGGGTGCTTATTAAGGGCTGTTACATGTTACGGATCGCGGTCAGGGGGTGCGGGTGGTGGGGGGGGGGGGACCCCCCCCCCCCCCCCCCCCCCTGCTGGCAGGTCACCCAGTGTCAAGCGACCGACTCCCCAACTGCCGCTGGCCAGGTCAGGCTGGCACGACAAAGGAGTTACGGAGGGCGGCAGCTTGGGCAATGCCGACTTTGCGGAGGCATTCAACGGACGACGATCTGCCGCAGTGGACACAAGGAGCTGAGCCCTGCGCTCCTTCCCAAAAACGCCAAGCAGCTCCTTTCGCTTCGCTGCGAGGTTATCCTTACCCTAATCTTGGCATCCGCGGAGTGCCCGTCCCGCGAGCGCTGTTCCAGAAACGGGCTAAAAAAACAAGAGTCGAGGGCCGAGGAAACCTTTCGGTATTTAGTATGTACACTAAAACAAGGATTAATCATCTCTGCTCTCGGTAGCTATTTATTCCCGCAGGGAGCCTGAGATACAGTAAATACACAACAACAAACATGACGGATGCCGCCTTCTTCATTGAAGCTGTTGCAGACGGCACGTTTGGAGAGTGCGTTGAATGGAGTGAGGAAAGGGTGCTTGCTCGTATCCGCGACTTGCGTGGTTCGCAAACACAGGACGCGCAAGCCTTTCAGGCTGAGCTTGCTGCCGCAAGCAACCCAAACTTGGGAATTAGCTCCAACAACGAAGGAGTGAAATTCTGTGTCGTTTTGCCCGGTGTCCAGGTGGCAACGTGGGAAGAAGTTGGACGCAGGCTGCTGAAGCCGATACGAGGAACGTATCAGAGCATGCAGAAAAGGGCCTCGGGGCTTGTGAAGCGCAAGAAGTGGTCCGCGGACGCAGTCCTTCGGCAGGTGCAGACCGAGTTCGGTGCGGCAAGTTCAGGAGACACCACTACTACAGTGGATACCTGCTCCGTCCAGCTGTTCAATGCTGCAGTTGAGAAAGCCGTTTGTAAACACGGCCCTCAGCACCACCTCAACCACGAAGAGCTTTTCGCGCTCTTGGAAATGGAAGGTCGCGAGGCAAATTTGGTTTCGCAAAGCGTTTCGAAGTGGCGCAGCGAAGGACTGCACGAAGGCTGGAGTAGACGCGGCAAGCTGTACTGCTTGTTCGTTGTTGGGGCCGCTTGTGCTGGCTGCGCCGACTCGATTGATGGTGCGCTGTCATTCAATGCTGCGGTTGCGTCCATCGTCCAAGCGAAAGGCGAGCAACACAGTCTCTGTGCTGAGCAGCTTTTTGACCTCTTGGGGATAGAGAAGGCTCGCCGAAAGGCTTTTCACCAAAAGCTTTTGAGTTGGCTTCCCGAGGCTTCGGGATGGAATCGGTCCTTCGCGGGACAGAAACGAAAAGCTTTCTATTGCCTTTTCAAAGACGTGAAGTGCACCAAATGCTCCCCCGCCCAACAACAACAATCCGACGTAAGTCCAGAACATGTGCCGTGCGCTGCAACAAACAGCCCAGACCCTGTAGCGAATGTAGGTCCTGCACCTGCTACACCTGCAAACGCGGACGACGATCAGCCTCCCACGCCGACGTCGGATACAGTGAAGAAGACACTTGAGCAGCTCAAGGCCGAAGCAGCAGCCATTGGTATCAAGACCACTGGAACAAAAAAAGCCCTCCAACAGAGTATTGCTGAGGCTACGCAATCCGAAGAGCCACAAACGCAGCGGCTCGTGTACCGCATTGTCGATCACCTGTCCACTGCTTGTCCTGACTTGAGGAGGGAGCTGGAAGCGGAGTTTGCTAGCGAAAAGCGGCTCGTGTCGGGCTCTCATACCCAAACAACGCATCAGCATGGGTTGGTTTGTGGGTACAACGCGTGTTTTCTTGGGGAAAAACTAAAGAGAATTCCCTTCTCCCGAGCTGACAACGCATCTCTTCCAGAACTGTACACCTGGTTCCGTGGAACGTCACCGAACATGCTGGGCATGTCGGAAAAGAGGTGGGAGTCCATCAAGGAGCACTTGCGAGTTGGTGAGGAACCCCCGGCTTTGACAACATTTGAAGTCCAGGCCTTTGCATGCAAAAATGGACTGAAGTTCATCTCGAAGGACCTTGGAAGCGTATCGAGTTTCAGGTTCCAGGCTCTGCGGACAAATGATGTGTGTGTTGTAAACCTCCGCCTCCCCTCCAGCAGCCACCTCTTAAACCACTTCTTCTGCGTTTCCTTCACCGCCGCACCGGATACCAAGGCGATGCTGGAAGAGAAGAAGTCGACGCAGCAGCCATTCTATCCTGCCCCACTTTTTCGGCCCCAGCTATCGCCGTTTGCTCGAATCAACAGAGAAACGGAACGGGTCCCCGGAGGGTACATGTGCCTTGCTTGCCATCACACGCACGTCTTCATCTGGGGCAGCCTTTCTTCGGGGGTTGCTGCCGCATTTGCGAAGGGTACGGCGGGCCCTTATCAAACCGATGAAGCCGCGCGGACAGCTCTTTCGCGGCACCGCAACTCCAACGCGCACCGAGTGTCTTTGTGGGTCGTGCGATACGGTGCCTTTGTAATAGTCGGGTACCTCACGGTTGCTGCTGCTGCGATCGCGTTCCGCGTTGTCCCTGCCAACTTCCGGTCAGACGCGCACCCGCAAGCAGGCAACACGTTTGAGGTCAGTCTCAAGGCTGAGCTTGCCGAGACCCCTTACCTTTCGGAAGAGAGGCTGCAGCGCTTCTTCAACTTGCATGTTCCCATGTTCATCAGGGTGTGCGAAGGAGTGTCTCACAGAAGTTCCGTGCGGCAGATAAGAGCCGACCGATTGCGGGGTATTGATATACCCAAGAAGTACAACACCACTTCACACGTCTCGGAAATGGTGGGCATCTGGGCTTCCATCGCACAAGTGCGCATCGCCAAGGAACTAAGTGTATCGAGCTCCTTTGTGCTGATCTTGGACGGAACGACACTGAAGCACGCAATGCAGATGGAGGTGTATGTAGTTATCCTACGCTACTTCGTCTCATCTTTGTGCGCAGTTAAAGAAACTGCCTTGGGACTCGTGGGGTTCGAGGCTTCCGACGATACAGATGGCAACACCATCTTCTTGAAGTCTCGTGCGATGCTTGCAGATTTCGGCGTTGCGGCACAGCAGATAACGGCAACCTGCAGTGATTCGGGATCGAATCTAGCGGGGCACATCACAGGGGTATACGGTTTGTTGAAGAAAGATTTCAACCCTCAGTGTGCCCGTGTTCCGGACTTTTCGCACCGACTGGAGACCGAACTTGAGCGAGCCTTCGATTCATCCGTTGTTGAAGAAATCACGGAAGCAATTCTTACGATGGAGGCGAACTTGCGAACATCCGGAAAGCTTTATCGCCGACTCAGGCGTTTCGCTAAGCTGCAAGGCTTTGCTGCGGGTCCCAAACCATCCCTCCATTGCTCTATTCGGTGGTTGCCAAAAACCTTTCGTCTGTGGGAGAAGGCCGCTGCATTGTGGCCACTCTGGAAGATGTTTCTGGAACAGCGCTCGCGGGACTGGCACTCCGCGGATGCCAAGAAGGGTAAGGATAACCTCGCAGCGAAGCGAAAGGAGCTGCTTGGCGTTTTTGGGAAGGAGCGCAGGGCTCAGCAGTTCCAGCAGTGGTACCCTGTACTAAGGATGTTGCGCAATATCTCGCTGGCCTCGCAGCATCAAGAGCCCACCGTTCTGCATTTGCAGTTTCGGTTGAGCCGAGCTCGTATGGCCATCGAAGGGATGACCGATGGCAACGAAAACAAACGTCGCTTGGCGAAGGTCGCGAAGGCGCTCGAAGCCGTCGAGGAAAAGATAAAGAAGGATGACCACGCCGTAGCTCTCTCTCTCATTCTTGACGTACAAAAAATGCAGGTGCTCTCCGGAGCCGACTTGAAGGCGTACGGTAACGAAGAGTACGCCTATTTGGCTGCTTTCGTCGGGAGGTTTGAAGCGAGCTCCGTACAGAAGGACTGGCAAGACATAAAAATTCTTGCCGTTCAGTTCAAGGACTTGGGGTGGAACGCCTGGACCGGAGTATTCGCAACCCTAAAAGAACAAGGCAACCAGAGAGCCATTGACGTGTTGGCGCTGGTCCACACACATAGTCGCTACAACAGCAACGTAGCTGAGTCGTTTTTCAGCAAGGCCAAACAACGCGTGGGTTGCAATCGGCCCCATTTGGTGGTGGAGACTCTGAGCAACGAACTCATTCTCGCTGAACAGGGTAAAGGAATGACCGATGAAGAAGTAAGCGAAACCTGCACTCTCGGCGCCAAGATATGGCACTCTCGGAAGAATCGTCGTCATGGGGGGAAGACTGGTGGAAAGAAGAAGACGGATAGAGCCGACGCATTCGAGCAGGTTAACGGGGATATGCGCACTGAGTACTCGGGGTGTAGCGTTGTACCGTCTTTCGCGCCGTGGTCAGGGAACGAAACGTGGTCGGCGATGTCCTTCGCGAATGCATCCGAGTCTTCGGATTCACCGAATGCATCACTGCCTTCATCTTCGGTGTCGTCGCAGTCGTCCTCCTCTTCACGGTCCTCCTCTTCTGGCTCGACGACATCTTCAGCTTCCAGTTCAACATCCACGGAGGCAAGTGTAGAGCGCCAGGTCCCATCTCGACCATCGGAGCCGGGGGCTAAACTGCCGTTACCCGTGCGCTTGAAGCCAGCAGCAAAGGTTTCTGCCCGCCTGCTTGACAGCATGCACGAACCGGCACCGAAACGCGCACGGAAGTAGGCACTCACGAAGGCTTCGCATGAAGGAACAACCGGCCTTTTGATGATTTGGTATGCCAAAGTGGAAATCCCCCTCCTGTTCCGTGAAGACCTCTCCGGTCCACTGCACGTGCTGTGGCAGCTTGCTGGTACACTACGCGAGTATCCCATCCTTCCTTGTGTCCACTGCGGCAGATCGTCGTCCGTTGAATGCCTCCGCAACGTCGGCATTGCCCAAGCTGCCGTCCTCCGTAACTCCTTTGTCGTGCCACACACAGAATTTCACTCCTTCGTTGTTGGAGCTAATTCCCAAGTTTGGGTTGCTTGCGGCAGCAAGCTCAGCCTGAAAGGCTTGCGCGTCCTGTGTTTGTGAACCACGCAAGTCGCGGATACGAGCAAGCACCCTTTCCTCACTCCATTCAACGCACTCTCCAAACGTGCCGTCTGCAACAGCTTCAATGAAGAAGGCGGCATCCGTCATGTTTGTTGTTGTGTATTTACTGTATCTCAGGCTCCCTGCGGGAATAAATAGCTACCGAGAGCAGAGATGATTAATCCTTGTTTTAGTGTACATACTAAATACCGAAAGGTTTCCTCGGCCCTCGACTCTTGTTTTTTTAGCCCGTTTCTGGAACAGCGCTCGCGGGACGGGCACTCCGCGGATGCCAAGATTAGGGTAAGGATAACCTCGCAGCGAAGCGAAAGGAGCTGCTTGGCGTTTTTGGGAAGAGCGCAGGGCTCAGCTCCTTGTGTCCACTGCGACAGATCGTCGTCCGTTGAATGCCTCCGCAAAGTCGGCTTTGCCCAAGCTGCCGCCCTCCGTAACTCCTTCGTGCCAGCCTGACCTGGCCAGCGGCAGTTGCGGAGTCGGTCGCTTGACACCGGGTGACCTGCCAGCCATGCAGGAGGGGGGGGGGGGGGGCCCCCCCCCCCCCCCCCCACCACCACCCGCACTTGTTACATGTTACGGGTTAGGCCAAATCTTAATAAACACCCCTGGGGACCCCCCCACCCTCGTTGCCGTCCGGCTGACAACGATGCCGAGTTTAGGGGCCTTAGCATCAGCACTGGGGGGGGGGGGACCCACCCACCCTCGTTGCCGTCCGGCTGACAACGATGCCGAGTTTAGGGGCCTTAGCATCAGCACTGGGGGGGGACCCGGCTAAGCTGGCACGTAAACGGAAATGTTCCTCGTTTTCGTTTCCGAGGCAATGGCGTTACTAACTTTGAGACTTTCGAAGCGGTCCCTACCAAAAGAGCATTTTTGAGCATAATCTCCTGCAGACGCACGTCAGGCAAGACGGAGCAATCATGATTCGCCTTAGCCAATCAATCCGCGACCCCTCTCCCAAAAAGGAAAGCATACGAATGACGAAGACGCAACAAAAAGCGGGCCTATCGCGCAAGAGTAAAAATACAGATACATATGCGCCATGAAAGGAACCAGGGCGAGAAGAATACATGACCGCGGATGTATCTTCGATAGTTTCTCTCTCTTGTCTCACATTTAGCTGCGTGCAAGCATTGCCAGCCCTGGGGGTGACCCAGCAGAAACAATGTCTCGCAGTAGTGCACACAGGAAAGGTTCCGCGTGATGCGATAGCGAGGTTGAGAGCCCCACATCAGAATCAAAGTTAGAATCAGAGCCGACGTCGATCGCGCATTTCTGTGTGTGTAGCGGGCCAGAGGCCGCAGTTGAAGAGGCCGGGGATCTCGTGATTCACAACAAAGCTGGCGGCCACTTCAGGTCACCGGCTAGTTGACAGTTGGGAGAGGAGGAACAGACGAACCCTCCAATACGACGGAAGCACCCCGCGGCAGATCAGCAGTCATCCTGAGCAGACCCACTGCTTCGAGAACCAAGCGAAAGAGCGCCGCCACCGGCCGGAAGCATCGGCATTTTTTTTGAACGCTTACGCCCGCCACTGAACCCAGATTCACCTGTGTTTCGTGTGGGCTACAGCACATTTACCTCCTTTGATCTTTTGCAGCTGGCAGCCTCCTCAAGTATTTCCTACAAAGCACGTGCTTATACAAAAAAAGAGCAGCACCCCAGTTTGGACACCTCTAAATTACTGCAAGTAGGGACGGGGGAAGGATTGTCGAGAGGGGGGGTTGCAGGCAGGCACGCCGACGACGCCTTAAGCATACATGAGACAGCTGGCTTCGCGAGGCTGGACCTGGCGGAGAAGGAGGCGCGCGCGGAGCGCCGCCGGTCGCTGCAGTTCGACGAGCCGCTGACGCTGCTGCGGGTGCTGCTGCAAGTCGCCGAGGACGGGCTCGAAGCCGGCCTCGCGGGCTGCAGGCAGACCCTCAGCGACGTCGACACCGCACCACCCCCACGCAGGACAGCACCAGCGCACTCCGACGGGTGAAGCGATGCCTGCTCAACATGCAAACCGAGCTCACCGCGTGGTTCTCGTGCTGAAGGGCCCGACCAGCCTCTTCGGCCCGAAGAACCCAGCACAAACCCGGCGGAACCTGAAATTGATCACCACCACACCTCTCATATGTATAATTGTTGCACACAGGAAGGGGGGACTGACGACGGTGGGAAGGGGAGAGTGTGCGATGTCCTTCCGCAGGCCGCACGCCCGGGTGGAGACAGCTGGCTTCGCGAGGCTGGACCTGGCGGAGAAGGAGGCGCGCGCGGAGCGCCGCCGGTCGCTGCAGTTCGACGAGCCGCTGACGCGGCTGCGGGTGCTGCTGCAAGTCGCCGAGGACGGGCTCGAAGCCGGCCTCGCGGGCTGCAGGCAGGCCCTCAGCGACGTCGACACCGCACCACCCCCCACGCAGGACAGTACCAGCGCACTCCGACGGGTGAAGCGATGCCTGCTCAACACGCAAACCGAGCTCACCCGCGTGGTTCTCGTGCTGAAGGGCCCGACCAGCCAGTCGGCGACGCCGCTGGTGGAGCGGAAGCAGCAGGCGCTCGAAGCCAGCATCGCGCAAAAAACCCGCGACCTCGCCCGCTCCGAGCAGCAGCTCTCCGCCCTGCAGGCCGCCCTCGCGAAGGAGCGCCGCCGCCGCGCCCTCTGCGAGACAGCCCTCCACAAGCTGCAGGACGAGTCGGCCGACACCGACGCCCGGATCCAGCAGGCAAACGGCCTGGGCAAGTGGCTCGTCGACCTCGATTGGGACGCGAGGGAGATCGCGGTGGTCCACTTCGCCGTCGAAGGCGAACCCGTGCTGTGGGACCCGGCGGTGGTCAACCCCGACGCAGCCGTGCGGACCGTGCAGATGCTGGCGGACCACATGCGCGCGTCGTTGGCGGGGACTACCGGCGTGTTCCTGTCGCACGGTGCCACCGCTGGCGACGTCGCGTTCGGCTGCGCCGCAGACGCCGCGGCTTGGTGCGTCCGCGTGCAGCGCTCGCTGCTGGGCGAGCCCTGGCCGGCCGAGCTGCTGGCGGCGGGGGCTCCGTTTGGCGCGGCGGTGGACCCAACGAGTGTCGTGTTCAGCGGGCCGCGGCTCTGCATGGGGCTCGTCGTCGGCGGCGTCGTGCGCGTTGGTGGCGGCGCGCGGGGATGCTGCCCGGCGAGCGTCCGCAGCTTCGGGAGCCAGCTCGCCGGCGGCTGCTTCGCGGCGGCCCGCCGGGTCTGCCGGCTCGCGGCCGGCGGCGAAGTGCTGCTGGCCGGCACGGCGTTCGACCGGCTCGGCGATTCTGCGGCGGCGGCGGCGGGCCTCGAATCCATCGCGCCCGGCGGCGACACCTTTCTCGGGCCTCAACCGCTGGACTCCGCCGACTGCGAAGCAGCGAGCAGAGCTCCCCTCAGTCTCTGCGCGCGCCCGGAACCCAGCGATGGAGATCGCTTGGTTGGGGAGGCCTTCTGCGGAGCGTCTGAGCATGTTCTCGCCGGCGTCGATTCGTCTGGCAGGGGGCCCGTGGATCAGCTGCGGCTACGGAACTCGAAGCCCGACGATCGGGATCATCAATCGGTTGGGCCCGTGGAGCAGCCGCGTCTGCGGAGCTTGGAAGCCAACGACGGGGATCATCAATCGGTTCGGCATGAATCGTCCGGTCTCCACCCCCTTGGCGTTTGCGGACCGTCGGTGCGTGTCCTCGCCGGTGACAGCGGGCCCCTGGACCAGCCACGCCTGCGGGGCTCGAAGGCCGCCGACGGGGATCGACAGTCGGCTGCTGAATCGCCCGGTCCCCAGCCCCTCGGCTCCGGCGCCCCGTCAGGGCATGCCGCTGCCGGCGGCGAGCGTGCGGACCGGCCGCGGCCAGACCGGGGCGAGGGAACCGAGGGATCAGCCTCCTCGACGCCCGCGGGAACCCTCGATGCCGGCGAGGACGCCGCGCCGCCCTTTTTAAACTCGTCTCCGGAGCAGCCGCGAAGCGGCACCGCCGACCCGGACCCGCAGCCGGCGGCGGGGCGCGGCTCCTGTTTTGGTTCGGGCTGTCTCGAGGGAACCTGCGGACTGCTGGCGGATGGTTCGGCGGGTCTTTCGCCCCTGCACGCTGCTTCTACAAGGCGAGCGGCCGGGTTGCAGCCCCGCCGGGCCGCCAGCGGTGGCGAGTCAGCTCCGGCCGTCGGCAGGAGCCCCCTTCGCTCGTTGTCGCACGCACGGCTGGAGTGCGCGGGAACGGGAGGGTTGCACCCTCCCGGCAGTCACCCGGCGGCAGGGCTGGATACCGCCGGCCGCAGGTCTGGCGCTGCCTGCGCAGATGTCTCACCGCTCGAAGCGGGGCAGCGCGGGGCGGTCGGAGCCGCGGGCCGGGGGCGGGAGGCTGCGGAGGCTGCGGCTGCCGCCGCCGGCGGGCCGGTCTCGCACGGTACAACGAACAATCCTGCCGGGCACACGCCTGCCGCCGCCGCCCCCCAACCACTTGACGCGGGGCAGCGCGCGGCCGCCGCAGCGGAAAGCAGCGGGATGCCGGAGATCACCGGCCAACGGGAAGCTGCTGCTGCTACCGCCGGAGACGGAAGGCGGGTGCCAGGGGCGGCGGGCGACGTGCTGGTGGGGCAGCTGCGGTGCCCTTGGTTCGCGGTGAGCGCGCGGTCCCGCGCAGCGGCGGCGGCAGACCCGGGCGAACAGCAGGAGCCCGGCGGCGCGGCCGACGGAGACGCGCTGATCGCCCTCGGCGTGCCGGGGCTCGAGGGCAGGCGGGCGCTGGTCGTCGCCCGCGAGCGCGAGGCCAAGCTGGCCCGCATGCGCGCCGACCGCGCCGCCGACCGGCGGGCTTCTTCCAGCCGTCCCGGAGCCGCCGACACGCCCTCGAGCTCCGCCGCCGCGGCGACAGAGCTGGTGTCGCGCGTCGAGTCCGCGCAGAGAAAGGCCTCCGCCGCCGAAGCGAAGGCGCGAAGGTGTGTGTTCCAGGATTTTCAATTAGGCGCGGATTCCCGCGCCTAATCCTAAGCCGGGTCCGGGGCCTAATCCTGATTTAATTAAAGTTAAAAGAAGCGGGGGAAGAAAAGAAAATCAGCGAACGGAAAAGGAACAGAGAACACGCATTGATAGCAGAACCACTACCCAAAGCAAGGATAACCACCACAGGTTGTTAACAAGTTGAAACTACACAGTATAGTACGCGGCACCCCCCCTAGCAAGCTTGCTTGAGCGCCTTCGGCGCGTCAAGTTGGAATTCTTACGTTTCTGAGTGAGCTCCTCATATCCACTCGCCAAAAGGGGTAAAGAAAAAACTGACAAACGCAGGCCCCACCGTTTGCCCCCCTTGTTGTACTCCCCCCTTCGAATACGAACGCACACACACACGAACACATGGGGGGTCGTATTTCGTGAAGGGAGGCACCACGTTAAAACGGGTCCGCAACACACACACACACACACACACACACACACACACACACACACACACACACACACACACACACACACACACACACACACACACACACACACACACACACACACACACACACACACACACACACACACACACACACACACACACACACACACACACACACACACACACACACACACACACACACACACACACACACACAGTGGGCTATACTCCGCTTCAGGGGGTACCCGAAATTGAATTCCAACACACACACACAAACACGTGGTCGTACTTTCGTGAAGGGAGGCACGACGTTAAAACACCGCAACACACACGAACCTGCAGGTTGCAGCGCCTTCTGGACAGCAAAACGGAGGAGCCCGCCACCAGCGCCCGCCCGCAGGCTGCTGCTGTCGCCGAGTACTTAAAGCAGCTCGGCGCGCCCGCAACGGGGCGGCAGCAGCAGCAGCAGCAGCAGCAGCACCCGGGCCCTGCCGCGGGGTCACCGACCTCGTCGGAGTCGAGCGGGAGCGCGGGGTCGGACTCTGACGCCGCCCGCGAGCAGCGGGAGTGGATCGACCGGCTCGACGACGTCGGCTGGCTGCGGCCGCGCGCCGCGCCTCCCCGCGGCGCCGGTGCTCCGGCCGAAGGCCACCCGCCCGCCCGAGCGCAGGCCGCGGGCGGCGGCTGGTGGCACCGCCTGTCATCCTCACGCCTGCCGGCACGCGCCTCGAGCGGGAAGCTCCGGTCGACCTCCGCCAGCGGCGAGGGCAAAGGCAGCTGCGACGGCGGAGACGGGGCGGAAAGGGGAAGCGGCGACGCCGGGGGAAAAAGGGAAGCCGGAGGCGAAAAGTCGTCGGGCGGGGAAAAAAAGCCCGCGACCTTGGACGAGTTCTGGGAGCGGCAGCCGGTGGCCGAGCCGCCGCCCGTCCCGGTACTGGAGAACAGCTTCCTGACCAGAACAGGGCACCCGCCGCAGGTGGCAGACGACGCGCCGGCGGCGCTGCTCGCGGCCCGGGCGCATTCATCCCGCAAAGGGGTGGCCCCCCTCGCAGCCAAGCGGCCGGCCAGCGCCGGGCTCACGACCCTCCCCAAACCACTCCTCTGCCGCCCCGCCGCCGTCGCGTACCGGTCCGTAGGCGTCAACACCACCCCGCCTGAGCAGCACCCGCAGCCCGAAGCCGACACTCCTCCCTCCCCCCCCACGCCCCCCCCCGACGGCTCGAGCCACCGCCGCCGCATGTCCCGGCTGCTGTCCACCCCAAAGCGGCAAACCCCCGCGGTCGCCGCCGGCGCGCACGACCAACCCCTAGCCGCGGCGCCTCCTCCACCAGGGCAGAAAAAGACCCTGTTTTCCCCTTGCCGCGATGGCACCAGCGCTGAACCTCGGCGGGGATTCTGCGGAGGGATGACCGGCGACGATTCTCAGTCGAACGGGCCGTTCATCGACCGCGGGGTTCAAGTGCAAGAAGCCGTGGCGTTGAAGGCGGAGAGGTGGGCATGGGCGCTCGGTGTGGTGGGGGAAATGACGTTGAAAAGAATGGCAGGGATCCAGGTCGGTGAGTCAGGGGAAATCGAGAAGTGGAAGGCGAAGTGTGATTTGGTAGGGAACGAGCTGAACCGTCAGTTCGAGATCACGCGAGTCGCGGTCGCGCACGCGCGTAGTATGACCGAAGCGCTTGCAGCGCACGAGGCCGGCCTGCAGCATCGCCACACGCTGCAGCAGAACGCGCTGGCGAAGCGGTGGCTGGCAAACTTCACCCGGCCCGACCTCCGCAAGACCCAGCTCCAGTACACGCCGCCCCCTGCGCCCCCCGCCAACCCCAACCCGACGCCCCCTGTCCCTCGAAAGTCGACACCGGCTTCCCTTCACCGGCGCTCCCTCAACCCCGATTCTCTCTCCGACCCTTGCTCTGCGCACCCGGCGTACTCCATCCGCCCCCAGGCAACCGGCCCGCAACTGGAACAAAGCCGGCAGCATCAAGAACCCGCCGATGCAACGGGAGTTTGGAGCTTCGACAGCCTGGCGTGGAAAGACGGGAATTTGGCGAGCGTGTTTTACCCTGAAAAGCACGTGGAAGGCCTGGTGGCCGCGTCGGAAGTGTGCAGAGACGTCTGCGACGTGGTGGGACTGTGCCACCGGTCGTTGGGGGCGCTGGTCAGGATGGGCCCCGGGGTGCTGTTTGCTCCGCAGGACGTCGCGTTCGAGCGAGAGAAAGCGGCGAAGCAGATCTACGAGGTGTGCCTCTCGCAGCAGCTCAAGCTGCATCACATCCGGCACAGCCGCGACGGGAGACCGATTCCGGACTTGGCGGACGGGCGGCAGGCGGACATCTCGCTGTGGCTCAGAGACTTGATCAAGCACGCCGCCGACACGTTCCAAGCCGACCCGCCGCACGGCCCGACCCTGCGGACCGACAAGGAAGAAGACCCCCAATACCGGCTGGTCTGCGGCGTTGTGTCCCTGTGGTGGCGCGCCTTCGAATACGTCGAGCTCCTGGCCCAGCACCTATCGTCGGTGAGAGGCGGCCCGCCGGGGGGGCTCCTGCCCGTCTTGCAGCGCATGGCTTGCGCGAAGGAGGAGACCCACGGCTCTTCGACCGGTCGTGAGTTGAAAGCCATGCTGGGCAGGTACCAGTGCTTCACCGAGTGGTTGCACGCCGAACCGGCCTGCTGCGCTTCGTGGGAACCTTCAAGCGTGCACGACCGTGCGTGATGGAGGAGGAATCCGAACTCTCGTTTCGTAAGTCCCCCTAGACTAGATATTTACGCTACGCCTGCTTTCGAATGTGACGCAATGCTCGAGGGGCACTGGCTGGTTATTCTGTATCAAACTGTGTGTCTGTAGTGGCGCGCCTTGAACCAGCCAAGCTGCACATCGTGCGCACAAGGAACCTGTTCGAGATTCGAACAGCTGGGGATTGCCCCCTGGCATACGCCTTCAGCACGAGCAAATGAAAGCCCGGGCCGGCAGAATTCGTCACTATTTCCCCCCGCCCGTCGCCTCTTATCCTTCTTCACGTTGCTGTGTTTCGCCGACCGCTGGCTCTTTTGGGGTCACGCCGCGGCAACGTGCGCAAGCTGCTAGCCTTCGCGTTTTGCTCCGCCCAGCCTGTGATGTGTCACGTACTCCTCGTTATAGCGAACTGCCCGCAGGTTCGTTCAGTCTGGCGCAGTACCAGGCGGCTGCCTGACCTCACCTACACTCGGCTCGGCCTGTGGGCTGTGCTTCGCCTTCCGGCGACTCCCACCCTCAGACAACTGGGCGCTCTTCGTTTCACCTCATTCCGTTCCACGTTCCAGCGTTCCGCCGGCGAGCTGACAACATTACCGAAGTCCACCGGACCGAGGGGCCAATACAGAGAAACGATCCTCGCGGCAGCGTGCTCGCTCGGTGGGTGGCAACGCAAAGGCGTACTTTCAGGCATGCTGTTACGTGCGGAAGTGGCCATCGGTGTAGTGACTACGGACACACACTGCCACCATTGGTACGTTTCTGGCGGTTCGCCGCTGTTGGTGGTTGTTTGCTTGATGGTACCTGCTATTCCCGCCCTCCCCTGGCGCGAACTCACACGTTATTAACAGGTTACCCGTTCATATGCCACGTTCGTCCATTGCGTTGGCTTTCGCAGTCGCATTCCATGGCGCCTCCGCCGTGTGCCCTTTCGCGGTCGTGAACATGTCCGGCCTCGACGCGGGCCTGCAGCTGGCAACGGTCGCTGCTGCGGGACTGCACAACACGGATGCATCGCGGGTGTACTGCGTCGGCACGTCCGCCGACGTCGTGTGGGCGAAGGCGCTTCTGCCCGCGGAATGCCTCTCCCCGGGCGCCCTCATCAGCGGGCCGGCCGCCGCCGCTTCGTTCGTGAACGCCACCTTGGCGCAGCGAGTGGCGCACGGTGTGGTGCTGTATACCGAGAGTGAGTCCGAGATCTCTTTGCCACCGGTCGTCACGCTCTCGGGGGTTTACAGAGCAATCCCGTTGTCTGGCAGCGTGTACGAGAGTTCGTTCATGGGCGCTGAGGTTCTGTTTGATTCACGAGGCAAATGGGCATCGCAAGCCGAAGGTGTGAACTACACGTATCACACCGTGCTTCAAAACACCACGTCGTTGTCCTATCAGACGGGCGACAGTCTCCGTTCTGGTGGGCTGGTGGATTGGCAGATCTCGAGGCGTCTCTTTGTCCACTACCTGAACGAGTCGTGCGTCCCAGACACACCGAACAACAAGTTGTTCAAAAAGATAGTGGCAGACGCCCCCTGGGCAAAGCCCGTCCGCGTATACGGTTACAACGCGCAAGACCCGTTCCTCGGCGGAGACGTTTTCGAGGCCGAAACCGACTGCATCAACGACATGGGGCAAATTGCAACGACAGGCGTGACAAACCTCGCGTTCTGGGAACACTTCGGTCGGACCTTCCCGCCGGGCACGGCCGCCCTGCACCAGCCGCCCAGTCCGCACATCGCCTACAACGCCTCGAAAGCGTACGTCGCGCTTGTATACGGCGACATGGACAACATCGATTTCGTACAGACCATGGCACGCGAGCACATGGTAGACCGCGCCGCAAACTGCAGCACTGGCCGTAAGTGCTGGCCGTTCACCTGGACGATGTCTCCGAACCTGCTCGAGATCGCTCCGGAGTTCATCCGGTGGTACTACAACACGTCGTCTGCCACCGGGGGGCAGGACTGGTTCATCATGCCGCCGAGCGGGTCGCTTTACTCCTACCCGTCCGAAATGCCGCCCGACGTCCAAAAAACCTACGTAGAGGAGCAAACCCGGCAGGCGAGGCTCATGGGCACGAACGGCTCGATCCACTGGGAGTGGTTCTACCACTGGGAGGAGGCTTGGGCGAACTATTTCCCGCGGTACCTGCCGACCGGGGCCGGCGGAACCGTCGGGGCGACAACGCGCGGGTTCTTCTTGAACGACGTGCCGTGGCCGATTCCGGTGCCGGGGATGATCCTGAAGGACGAGAACTATCGCGTGGTGAAACCGCCAGGGGTCGCGCCTGCGAACCTGACCGACAGCGAGTTCGTGGTCGGCTTCCGGCCGGCGTTCAACTGGCAGGCCGGCGGCGGCGGCGGCATCAACTTCAGCCCCAGCAGCATCGCGAAGACGATCAACCTCTTCCCCGCGGGGACGATCACTTACATCTACATCATCCAGAACACCCCGATCGCCGAAGTCTTCGAAGCGGTCGAATTGCTCAACCCCACGTGGGACGGCGACGGCGGCGCGTCCGACAGCCACGTGCAACTCGTCGGCTACGAACAGCTCATGTCGCTCGCAAAGCAGCAGTACATCGAAAAGCATGCCCCTTGAACACCGTTGCTGTGCAACGAAAACGACGAAGGCCACAGCGAGTGAGACACCAAAGCCCGAGGGGCTACCTGAGAGTGTGGCGTTGTGTCTTTTGGTTGAGTAGAGAACGAATTACGTAATTGTGCGTTGTGTTTGAGCGCGTGTGTAAATGATCGCGACAACTGTGTAAACGAGTGTGTACTTTTGTTAGCGGGTTTACCCGATTGCGTGTCCTTTTAAGAGTGCGCGCTGTACAATACAACTCGAAATGTGCATCTGGTTACTGGGGGGGGGGTCGAATGCAAGAGGTACCTCTTGTATTCGCCGTGCCGATCCTGCTAGAGATCCGCAGGTAACTTAACTAATCGTATTCTCGACCACGACTCGTTTGACGAGAATTTGCACCGGAGACCAACATACGAGTTTCGACGAGAACACAGCTCGTCCGTACTGTATGCTTAGGTAGGAGTGTTGCCAAACTAAGATCCTTACAGAAGGACGCCAAAAGGACGCCTAATTCTTCCGAAAAAGAAATAGAAAACAGTACCGCAAGCCTGGAACTCGCGGGAACCCCCTTCTTCTTGGAAGACGCGCGTAATTTGTGGTCCCCGGGTCTATTTTTCACGGGTATCGGAGCTGAACGCGAGCACAAATTCGCTGAAAAAGGTCTGCTACATGGGCCAGCAAAGAAATGTCGCCAACCAGTGGGTCGATTTCCGTCCTTCCCAATGAAAACCTGTGGTTCCCGTGCCCGGTGGTAAAGACCCGCGAACCGCGCACATAATCTTTGGTCCCCGGGTCTATTTTTCACGGTTCTCTTCATTGGAGCTCATCGCGATCAGAAAACCGTCAAAAAAGGTCTGTTATGCGGACCAAGAAAACTCCCAACTTTTTTGCAGATCTTCTGTTCGAGGTACCTCTTGTATTCAAGGCACTTCCTGTATTCAACCCCCCCCCCCAGTAAGGCAGGATGCTTAAGCTCGGCACCCGGTTGCTTTGGCAACCTGTCGCTTTTGTGACGCCACAAACTTCGTTTCCCGAGACGTAACCATACGGCCCAACCCCCGAACACCAAGAGAGGTACAGTTTGGAAGGGACTGCATGTCAAAGCAGGAAAAGGCATATGGAAACGCTCAGAACCGATAAAGAACAAAAAAAGTCGTAACCCAACACAGGACGAGAAGGAAGGAGCAGCGCCACCAGAACCGAGAAAGAACAAAAAAAGAAGAATACTACGCACCAAACCCACCACCCTCCCCAACCCGGGCTTCCTTTTTACCCCTGCAAACCCGTGAATAGGTGCTACGGGAGTATCTGGCAACCGCTGCTTAACAGTGCTCACGTGGGCGGTGTCTTCGGACAGCACCTCGTGATGTTCGCATCACAAAACAAAGAAGACAGTGAAATGGTCGTTACCTGGTCGGGTTTCGCTCGCGACCGTTTCCTGAACAATCCTTCACTAAATCCGCGGTTAAATAACCTGGCCTCAGTGGTGCAAGCACCACGCGCTCTTCAAACCCAAGAAACATTTCCCCCCCCCCCCCCCCCCCCCAGTAAGGCAGGAAGCGGACCCGCATCACTCCGTACCCAGGCTACGCCCTTGAAAGTCCCTGGGTGCAGGGGACCCGCCCCAGCGTGGTCGACTCACGCAGCCATCCATCATCACCCATCCAACACGGCACTTCAGGGGTGTGGTGCGATAATACCCAAGCAGACATGATTGGAGCAAACGTGAAGAAACACCGTACTCGAGGAGACAGCCGGTTCGCAAAATAATGCAGCCAACAACACTTGCACCCGTCAGGAGTCACATGGCTTGGCGTGGGACTCATCAGCATGCCGACGACTCTCTAGCACGAGGCTCAGGCACATCTGGGCGGTGACGGATGCAAGCGTTCAACGAGAAAAAGACCATTTTTTCTGCAGTTGTACTGCCCCCCACCTCTCAAGCGGTGTTGGGCGTATATCCATTCCAAGCACGTCCTTGCAATCCCCACCTCTCTAGCCCCATCGAAACAAGCACAGATCAGCGCCGCCGTGTGTTTTTGTGTCGGGAATCGGCCCGTTTTCATGCCACTCACATGAGTCGTACCATACACAAACATGTAGCTCGATCCCCTGTGCATGTAGCAGGTCCATCTGACACCCTTCCATCAGCATCTCTGCGCTGTCAGAGTCTTTTGTCACATTGTAGGGTTGGAACTGCTGCCAAAATTGCAGGAAAAACTTGGGAGCTTTATTCCGAACGGTGGGAAGCTTACATGAGTTTTGCTTCGTGCGCTACTGTACTGGCGGCAGGCACATTTTGTAGTCCCATTTTGGTTTCTGGCCTTAATGGTTGACGACCTCTCAGTTATATAGTGTCCCGGCTTCGGAATAAGCACCTGCTATGCCATACACACACAGCAATCAACTTTTACCTTCTCCCAAAAATCGGGGTTTCTGGACCTTCGCTCTAAAAGAAAACAGCAAGAAACAAACAAAAGCGGTGACCTAGCAGTTCCAGAAGGGCACGGTACCTGCCGCGACAGAGCAAACCCCTGGGTGGCCAATCTGACACTTGCCGGGGGAAGAACGAAACCCTCCTACGAACGTCGATCTTCGAAAAACGAACGCCTCTAGCGGCTGCTGAACAACCAAAACCACTTCTGATCGCGATTGTTCACCGCAACGCGTAGGACAAACGCGATTGTTCACCGCAAGCGCATCAACGTAAAATCAAAGTATGACCTTTGTACACCCGTCTACAATATTGTTTCGCTCCGCGCAAAGAGACGCAACCTCTTCTGCTCTCATTTCTTTCATCAGAAACATGCAAATCCTGCAGGGAGTATAGCTGAGTCGACCTCATTGAGTTTGTGCTGTTCACGATTGTGTGCGTCGACACCCTGTGCTCGGGAGTAGGAAAGAAAGAGTAGGGGCGCCTCTTGCTGAAAGTCAACGAAGTTCTAAGCGAAGTTTCACTCCCAAAAAAGTCAACTACCTACCCCCCCCCATGTTAGTGTCGCCTCCGTTTAGCCCTTGTCAGTGCCGCCTTTTTGCCTGAAAACGCGAGGCGACACTAACACGGGAAGACGGTTCTCAATAGGGTTCCCTGTATTGTATGAATAATGTCTCATCCTCACCAACGGCTTCCCGTGTTAGTGTCGCCTTTTAGGAAAGGTGCCTTTAGGTAGGCGACACTAACACTGGGAGGGGTAGGTACCAACCGGAAACCACACATACAAAAAGTGTGAGTAAAGACACGGAAAGCACAGCTGCAAAGACCACCCAACAGACGAACTAATAGGTACCAGCCGTACCCACACGTGTGCGACCGTAGCATAAAAACACGGACCCTCAGACCTCGAAACAGTCTAGAAAGACTGTATTCCGAAGAATAGCAACCACCTGCATCAAGCTGAGCCTTACACACAAACAAAAGGTCGAAAGGCACCAATCTGTACGTCCCACGGGATCGTCGGAAACGTAAAGATGGAGCGATGGACCCGCGGCTATCCGATCACGCACGCTTCGTTCCGTGACCGGTGCTTGGTGCCGAACGCTGTGGGACTCGTCGAGGGCGCGATCGACCGCGAGCTGGCGGCGGCGGGCGGCGGCGGCGCCGCGGCGGCGGCGGCGCCGCGGCGGCGGCGGAGCGCTCGACAAGGCGAGCTTCAGCGCCTGGCTCGGGCACCGCCTGCTGGACACCCCCGTCCCCGCTGTCGCCTGCGTTCAAAACTTTGCTGGAGCGAACAAACAACGAACGAACTGTGCGTACAAAAAGTGTTGGTAAAAATTATGCTAAAAACACGGACCCTCAAAACTCGAAACAGTCTGGAAGGATTGGATCTCCTTCTGAAGAATAGCTCAACAAACAAAAGGTCGAAAGACACCAATCTGTACGTCCTACGGGATCTCCGGAAACGTAAAGGTGGAGCGATGGACCCGCGACGATCCGATCACGCACGCTTCGTTCCGTGACCGGTGCTTGGCGCCGAACGCTCTCGTCGAGGGCGCGATCGACCGCGAGCTGGCGGCGGCGGCGGCGGGCGGCGCCGCAGCCGGCGCCGGGTGGGGCGTTGTGCTCTCCTGGCTCGAAAAGGGCGGCGGCGGAGCGCTCGACAAAGCGAGCGGTGCCTGGCTCGGCCACCGCCTGCTGGACACCCCCATCCCCGCCGCCGCCTGAGTTCAAGACCTTGCTAGAGCAAACAAACAACGAACGAACTGTGCGTACAAAAAGTGTTGGTAAAAATTACGCTAAAAACACGGACCCTCAAAACTCGAAACAGTCTGGAAGGATTGGATCTTCCGAAGAATAGCAACCACATGCATTAAGTTGAACCTCAACAAACAAAAGGTCGAAAGACACCAATCTGTACGTCCCACGGGATCTCCGGAAACGTAAAGGTGGAGCGATGGACCCGCGACGATCCGATCACGCACGCTTCGTTCCGTGACCGGTGCTTGGCGCCGAACGCTCTGGGACTCGTCGAGGGCGCGATCGACCGTGAGCTGGCGGCGGCGGCGGCGGCGGGCGGCGCCGCAGCCGGCGCCGGGTGGGGCGTCGCGCTCTCCTGGCTCGAAAAGGGGGGCGGCGGAGCGCTCGACAAGGCGAGCTTCAGTGCCTGGCTCGGCCACCGCCTGCTGGACACCCCCGTCTCCGCCGTCGCCTGCAACGCCGCCGCGCGGACGGAATGCCGGGCGACCGTCACTCCCAGGTCGTTCCTCAACGACTGCTACCCGCGCCCCCCCGCCGCCCAGCCCGAGGCACAGGCGGGCGTGTACTTGAAGGATTGGCACCTCCAGCAGTGGGCGGAAGACGCCGGCCTCCCGCCTTTCTACACGACGCCCCGGTTCCTCGGCGACGACTGGCTCAACGGATACGCCGGGAGGCCACACAGACGGCCCGCACCCGCCCCGCCTGTCGTGCACAGCGCCGCCACCGGGGGAGACGGCAGCGATCGAGCAGAGGGTGAGGACACCCGTTGCTGCTCGCCCGCCGGCACCAACGAAAGCGTCGCTGAGTTCGGGGATGGGGCTGATTACCGGTTTGTGTACCTCGGGTCCGAGGGCACGTACACTCCGTTCCATCACGACGTTTTCGGCTCGTACAGCTGGTCCATCACCCTCTGCGGTACAAAAGAGTGGTTCTTCCTGACCCCTGAAGACACAGCGTCCCTCGGCAGAGAACCGTCTCCGTACTGGCTGGCTGATTACATAGCGAATTTAGACCCGATGCCGTCGTCGGCTGGTCTGTCCATTGATTCGGTTTCCCCTCCTGCCGGCGGTGGTGCGAAGGACGTCTCTGTTATTCGCTTCGTGCAGAGACCGGGCGACCTTGTGTTCGTCCCGAGCTCATGGGGTCACTTCGTCCGGAACCTTACGCCTTGCTTGTCCATCAATCACAACTGGTGCAACCGTCACAATGCTTTGCGCATGACGCGGCTTCTGGTTTCGGAGGTTGAATACCTGCACATGTCGTTGGCAGACGTTCGCGACCTGCTCGAAGACCAGAACCGCGCGACCGGCGGCTACGAGCCGCACTTGGAATGGCTGCTCCACAATGCCAGCAGCTGGAACGTTTCGTCTTGGACAGCTCTCCTGCTGCACGCCGTCGCAGACCGTCGCAGCGAGACCGAGCAGGCAGGGGACGTGCTTGCCTCCGCAGTCGCGTGTCTGGAGGTTCTCAGCCGTATTCCCTCCAATTCGCACATCGCGCGCCGTGCTTTGCTGTCGTTGGTTCCTGAATAAGGCGCGGGGGACCTCTGGCATCGGCCAGCAGTGGCCGATGCCCGCGCTGGTTTTCAGCGGCGCTTGCTTCCGTCACGACTGTGTGCGTTCTCTCTTCCTTCTCTCAGTGGCATGACGAGCGTTCGCGGCCTCCTCGAAGATTCAGAACCGGCGGCGATCTGCTTGGAATCGCTACTTGCGCAGCGATGGAGTGTAGCAGCTAGAGATGCTGCTACCCGAGGTGCAGATGAGTGAGATGCGGCGGGACTTGTCCTCCTGCAAGGATTTCTGCTCTGGTGCGTCGGAGATTCCCCAGAGTTACTCAACACAGCTCGTCGGCAAAGCAGATCGGGACTCCCACTCTCTGTGAGAAACCTGTGCGGGGCAACGCTCACGCAAACATCGGGGTGGTGACGCGGTACTGGATGCGCACCATCCCTCCTCCGAGCTACATGGTGAGAGGGTTTTACCTGTTCGGTGCGCAGTCTGCAGTCCACCTTCGCAGCTTCTGGGAAGCTTCGGTGTGCAAGTTCTACTCCGTCGATGACGAGTCGCCGAAGGCCGAGAACCTGATGCACAATTCTGCGCGCCGGCACTTTTTGGGCCAAATACTTTTTTTAGTGTAAGTTTTTTTTTGTCTAACGAATGCAATTTGCCAAGAACAAAAACAGATCAATGGCAGCGTACTATCCTCACTCCCGTGAGACGAACAAAACAGGTTTGAAGGCAAACAAACATGAAGCTGCCAGTTGCGAAGGAGATGAATGTGCTGTAGCCACACGAAACCCAGTTCTATCTGGGTGTAGTGGCGGGCGTAAGCGTTCAACAGAAAAGACCCACTTTGGAGTTGGACTGCTTCTTCGCTCCCGTTCAAAAAAAGAAGGCACGGCAGCACTTCTGACCCGAACTCGCAAAACGACAGGGTGGCAACGGGTGCGGAGGAAAATCTTAGTTTAATGTTTAGTCAGAGCACTGCCTCTCATTGCATGGTTGATGCTAGCATCAAGTCTTCTTCGAGGAAGATGTCGTCTAGGAAAGGGATGCAAGATAGAAAATAGAAAGTTGTAAAAAGGGGAGGGGGCTTGAGAGTTTTGGGTTTATCTTTGCGAGCGGGACACCTAGAGGGCGAACGAGGCGGGAGGCCAGGAATTTTCTTCTTTTATTTTAGAGACGGCGCGAGACAAAAAAGGACGCTAACCCAAACAACTTCCGCCGGTAGAGTAACCTTGCCTAAATATATCAACTGCCTTCGGGTAGGCTAGTCTGACAAGTAGTTGTCGTCGGGGAAAAAACAAAAAAAGAACCATCCGATTCGTGCGGCGCGTCTGGCGTCACCGCCGCACGAAGACGGCCATGAGGAGTATCCGAGAGCTGGCATCGGCAAAGACGACAAAGGGAAGCACCCTCGGCTCCCTCGAGACCGTACCCGGGGCGGCAGACCTCCTTCAGTCCATCGTGCGGCGTGCGGTAATGCCTCGAGGCACAAAGGTCAACTGTAAACGGTGCGCGGAGATGGCAACCGCCCAGCATGTACTGCTGGCACACGACGCGACGCACAATGATGTGTCTGATATCATGGAAGCATACCCACAAGACCAACCACACCTGAGGCGTCTCCTCGAAGACTTTGCGACAAGACGAAGGCTCACAATCCGCCACGTGGCCAGGCGTGTGAAGGCGCTATGTGACGACCCGCAAAAAAAAAGGAGCCCAGCACGAGCTGCTGTTGTTGACAAGAAAAAATCTGGGGGAGGAAACTGGTGTCACATCCTCTAGTCCACCTTGGAAAACGGAAAAATCCAAAAGAAATATGCGTTTTTTTCGGGAACCCTGGGGGCCAGTCCCGTGGTGTATGGGTCAAACTGGGTCCAACTGCTGGTGGGGCCTAGCTAAAGTCTCATCATCAGGAGGGCGTCATAAATACGTCACCAAGAAACATACCCAAAAAAAAATTGCCGCTGCGCGGGGCCAAGAAACTACCCCCCTCTCAAAAGTGTATCCAAAAAAAAAAAATGCCGCTGCGCGGGGCCTGAATCAACAATAATAAGCCAAACCCGTTCTTATATACAAGACGGGGAGGACCCGATCTGAAACACGGGGGTCCTCGGTGAAGCACCCTGGTGCAGTCGGTCGGGGGTCCAACCCACTGCACCACGGTGCAACAGCGAACAGAGGCTTTTCTTCCGCGCAAACTGCGCTTTTTCTAAGAGCTTCTAGCCGAACCCTGTTTTTACATCTCTTCGAGACAAAAAGTGCCCAATATAGCTTTCCCACCAGAAAATGGCTGTCCCTCACAATATTTTCAGGTTGTACACGATTTAGAGGGTCACGCTAATACCCTGGTGGGCGGCCGACAAAGAAAAAAAAAAAAAAACGCTAACCCAAACAACTTCCGCCGGTAGAGAAACCTTGCCTAAAGAAATCAACTGCCTTCGGGTAGGCTAGTCTGACACTAGTTGTCGTCGGGAAAAAAAAAGAAAGGCACTCGCAAAACGACAGGGTGGCAACGGGCGCGGGGGAGGGGGCAAGGGGGGGTGACAAGGGAGGGAAGAAACCCCGCCGGGAGTCGAAACACACTTCCGAAAATCCACGCGGCGAGGAGCAATGGCGAAAGGCAAAGGCAAAGGCAAGAAGCAGAAGGCGAGTGATGACGGTCCGCAGGGCGGTGGCCCGCTCCTCGAAATGAGACTCGCGTGGGACGCCCTCCTGAAGGCGCGGCAGATGCGGAACTTCTTCCAGCTGGAGGGCGCGAAGGTGAACGGCTACTGGGAGATCTCGAAAAAAGAGCTCGAGTCGGTGCGCTCCGCCCTCCGGAACAAAGAAAGGGAGAAGGAAGAGCTGAAAGAGCGGCACCAGGTCGAAATGAAAGTGTACAAGCAAAAAGTCCGCCATCTCTTGTACGAGCACAAGGCGCAGGTTTCGCAGCTGAAAACCGAAGCAGAGCGAGCGCTGAAGAACAAAGTCGAAGACCACACTTCGAAAGAAGGCGCGTTCCGACAAGACCGGGGCCACCTGTCCACCGAGAAGAAAGCGCAAGAACTCGGCCACCGCGACCAGGTGCACAGGATGCAGCTGAACACGTACCGGGAGCTCACGCTGCTGAACCAGTCCTACGAGAGGCAGATGAAGGAGATCCAGGCCAAGTACGAGCGGAAAATCAAGAACCTGCGCGAGGAGATGGAGGCCAGGCGGAAGATGGAGATCGACGACATCGAGCGCCGCAAGACGGAGCACGTGAAGGAGCTCATGCAGCAGCACGACAAGGCGTTTCAGGACATCCGGGATTACTACAACGACATCACATCGAACAACTTGGAGAACATCAAGTCTCTGAAGGAAGCCGTCAACCAGATGAAGAAGTCCGAAGCCTATCAGGAAAAGGTCATGTTCGAAATCGCGCAGGAGAACAAGCGGCTGACAGAGCCATTGGCGAAAGCGCTGAAGGAGGCATGGCTTCTCTCTTTTTTCTTGTCGTAAAAGTCGAAGATCGCAGCACAATTAATACCAGTTAGACGAGAACCGACACTTGTACATGGTTGTTACCCCCGCTGCTAACCCGAGAAAACACCGCATGTTCACCCTTCTGCTGGCCCACCCACCTTTGCCCTGTGTCAAGAATACCTATCGATAGCGTCGTACTACCTCGTTCCCGTTAGACCAAGAAAACAGGCTGAAGGCAGTGCGCACAACCAACTCTTCGACGTTGGTTAATTTTTGTCTCTTGCCGCCAGAGGGAGCGCAAGTGTGATGGACCTTTCTTCGGAGGGGCTCACGCACTCAAAGATCGACTTATACGCAGAGGGAGCGCAACAGGAAGAACACCCGAACTTTTTCCACTCTAGCATTGCATTCTTTTTTGTGGCGCCGATGACCCTCGAACCATTCGCAGGTGAACCTACTGCGGCACGAGCTGCACGACTACGAGAATGACAAAGCATCGCTGAACGTCGCGAAAAGCACTCTCCTTTCTCTCGAGCAGAAGATGAAAGCTTTGTCGTGGGAGCACGAGGTCTTGCAGCAGCGATCCGAGAAGCTGCGACAGGAGAAGGACATGATCTTCGGCAAGTACCAGAAGATGACCAACGAGATCCAGCAGCGCGCAGTCTTTAAAGGCGTCGTTCTGCACAAGAACGTCGAGGTATTGACGGCGCAGCTCGAGAAGAAGGATGCCCAGCTAGGCGAGGTGCTGAAGGCCGCTGTCACCGAGGGAGACGCAGCAGTATGCCCCTCCTCTGAACGGTTCCATGAGTCTCCTTCGGAAAGCGTACAGACTTTCATCCAGCGAAAGTGTAGTGCCCCGTGCTTAGACGAAGGACCGGTGACACAATACCGCGGTGAAAAAAAGGAAGCAACCCAGACGCCCAAGGTTTCTCATATGGTTCGATTCCTCGCGCCTTAAGACTTTGTATCCTCTTCATATTCTTCTCTTTTTCTTCGAAGAAGAATTGTTGCTAGCGTCAAATGCGAGTGGGATGCGCCTTCACTACCTACCCACCGCAGAATGTCGACAGAAAGCTGGAAGACATGCTCGAAAACAAGAACTCGGTCATCGAAGAACTGCAGCAGCAGCTCTCTGCCCTCACGACGCAGGTGTGTTGTTCTCTGTTCTCGGTGTTGAGACGAAAAGAGCCAGAGTCCTTGCTCCCCCCCTCCTTCTCTCCCTCGCTCGCGCTCGTGCTCAGCCACCGTCGCCTCTCCTTGATTTCCGCGTCCTGACGGGTGCCACGATGGAAATGCGGAGAACCCACGACATTGCCAATTGGTTCATTTATACCTCCTCTTCTGCAGCGACAGGCACCAGAGCTCATCGCGCAAAGTTCATTGTTTGTGCGTGCCGGTTGATCGTTTTCCCACTTGTATTCAGGTAAGGAATTCTGATCAACCACCAAAACACGCTGCCTACGTCTTTTTAGCCTGCACAATACATTGAAGGGCAACCCACAAGATTGTTAGTACTAAAAATGGTTTGAGAATAGAAGACACACTACCGCTCCCACAGCACGACGATATCTCCGGTGCCTACGAAGAGTACTTCAGGCAAAACGGAGTGCCAGGTCTTCGCACGACGTGACGGCAAAGTGCGTCGTCTGCTGCAACTTCTCCAACCGCCGATATCCGGCCACTCGGAGGGACAGTGGTAACTCAAAGCGTTGTGAGCAGGCTACGTGACGCAAATCTAGCGCGATGTAATCATCCTCACAGCTGATCTCCGCACACACGAATTCCACGCCTACGAATGCGTATGTGGGTACCGCGCGATGGCTTGATTTCGAGAGTGCAGGTGGCATGGCCGGTGGTTGCTCATATGTTGAGACCTGCTGTTTTGGACGACGGGTTTCCCGCCACCCGAGGTTTCCCGTTGGTTGGGTTGTCGGAAAATACACACCAACCCCACTTAAACTCTACATGCCGAGTGATATCAGGACCATCCGCAGCTGGGATCGGAGTTTGGGTCGATCCACCACCCACAGCACGAGTACCTGAAGAGGATCCGATACCCGCACTACGCAGATACCTAGTACTGGGTACGGATGTACCTAAAAGGGCTATACAAGTGTAGATGTACAAATACCATGCTACGTACTGCGTAGGATGAGCTCGGGGTCAGGATCGAACAACGATCCATCCCAGCATCTCAGGGTACCAATTCCACACCACACCACACTCCGTAGAATACCTAGGTGTACCTAGGCCACCATGAGCATCCGGTGTAGGTATGTGTGTACATAGCATCCACCATGCTTCCAAGCTATCCGCAGCATCCCAGCTGTACGGTGCGTTCTTGCACACCCAACGACCGCAAGCTCGGTTTTGGTGCTACTGGAATCACGCGTTGCTTTCCGTTCTTATTTTGTGGACTAGCCGATCTAGAAAGTGAAGGAGGGAAAAAAAGAAGGAGCAATAAGACAAAAAATGCAAGCAAGTTCAACCCTCTTTCTTTTCACGTTTCGTTTCTGTTTTTCAGCATAAGCGCCAGCTTGGAAGGAAATGCTCGACGGAGCTACCAGACAGAACCGAAGGGATCCCAAGTGCTGTAACACACGGCGAACACGTGTTGAACGGACGTGAAGTCGTGCGGGTCTACTCCTGGGCGACAAGAAACACAAACATAACAGGGGAAAAAGTCCTGAGTGAAGAAACAACACACGGTGGTGTAAGCAGCTACGTCGAGTATTTCCGCAGCGTCTTGGGAGGAACCGATGAATGGAAGCGAATCTCTCAGCACATCTAGAGAAGAAGAAGAAAAGAAAAGGCCGCTCCTGGTCCAGGAACGTGACGGTCACCCACAGCGTGCAAAGCTTGAGTCGGAGGCAGCTCAGTGCCACAACCCCGTCCGCTCTGCCCTGTGGCTGATCGTCTCGACGAGCTTGTTCAGCGCGAGCGCCAAGCCCCAAGGTGCGCCACGCCTTGATGCTTTAGTCTGGGAAATCGGTAGCCACTTGAGTACCGCCGAACACGGGAAGCTTGGCTCCCGTGTAACAGGCTTTCCCTGGTGTCCCTTTTTGAACGCGACGACCACCCATTTGTGCTCTTCTGTGCACAAACAAGCAGCGAGCCAAGCAAGCACTTTGTTCTACTGGATGTTCACGAACCCGCACACAACACACGATCCACACAGCCCACTACATCCACCATTCCAACAAGACAGGACACAGAGCACACAAAACTTCGTGCGCAGTCCACAAAACGACAACTCGTTCTCGCAGGTTGACGACAAAGGACCCCACAACAAGAAAAGGAACCGAACACTCGAGACTAGAGTATCCTCGACCCCGCCAAAAAGGAAGCAGAAGCGACCAAAAAGAGGGAAAGCCACCCGAAGGCGCGAAAAGATGGAGCCCGCCGAGACACTGCGCGAACTGATTCCCCAGCTGTTCATGCCGAGGAACATGGTCGAGGCGGGGATTCTCGCGGAGTCGTTCAGCCACTACGCACGGTTTAGCTACTGGTCTTGCACTCTGACGATGCTCTTCGTGATCGTCCTGCTGCAGTCTTTCAACATCCCGGGCACCATCTTTTTGAACGTGGTGATGGGCTGCGTGTATGGGTACACGGAAGGGATGATTATCGGAATCGGTTCGGGCACCATCGGCGCGATGACAGCCTTCACCCTGTCGAAGCGATGGGGGAGGAATTTGATTAGCAGGATCGTGACGTGGACGGGGAGCGACGAAAGACTAGCCTGGTTCAGGAAGCAGATCGACACGCACGACTCGTTCGACCTGCTTTCGTTCCTGGTTTTCCTCCGCATCTCGCCGGTTTTGCCCAACTGGTTCATCAACGTGATGTCACCGCACGTGGACGTTGAATTCTGGCCGCTGGCGTTCGCAACCTGCATTGGAATCGCCCCCCAGACCTTCCTCGCAGTCCATGCCGGCGTCATGCTGCGCATGTTCATCAGCAACGGCCAGTCGACGCCCCTCGGTCCCCGGGAGTGGGTCGGGCTCCTGTTCTTGGGGATCGCTTGCCTCATCCCGCTAGTCATCAAGCAGGTCCTCACCCAGCCGAAGCAACCTTCGGCTGCCGTGGAGGGCCAGGCGGAGACCAAGAAGGACCGATGAGTACGGCAGTCCGCCTTGTTTTTTTACATAAGCGCCAGCTTGAAAGGAAATGCTCGACGATGCTGCCCGACAAAGAACAGAAGGGATCCAAAGTGCTGTAACTACCGAACCACGTGTTGAACGGACGTGAGGTCATGCGGGTCTACCCCTACACGACAAATCACACAAACACAACAGGTCAAAAGTCCTGAGTGAGAAAACAACAACAACACACGGTGGTGTAAGCGAAGAACAAATCAGATTGTGTTTGTATTGTATTTGCCCCTTACCTCTATTTTTCCCCCCTTCCATTCGGAGTCGAAGCAGCTACGTCGAGTATTTCTTCTTTTTTGTATAAGCACCTGCTTTGTATGAATTCCTAGAGGAGACTGCCAGTCGAGAAGGATCAAAGGAGGTAAAATGTGCTGTAGCCCACACGAAACACAGGTAAATCTGGGTTTAGTGACGGGCGTAAGCGTCCAACAACAAAGACCCACTTTGTAGTTGTTTTGTTTTCTCCCCCTCTAGCCTCCGTCGAAATGAGCACGAAGCAGTCCCTCGAGTATTTCTTTTTCAATGAGCACCTGCTTTGTAGGAAATAATCGAGGAGGCCGTCTTAAGGAGGCAACGTGCTGTTGCCCGCACGATCTGGGTATATAGTGCCGGAGCAAAACAGCTTTTGTTTATGCGCACCTCCTTGAGACCTGTTATTTTCATCAAACGGGAGTGAGGATAGTACGCTGCCATCAATCGGATTGGTCCCGACCTGTTGCTCACGGCGGCACCCCCATCTTTTGACGTGTATAAGCTGCCGACGTGCCACTCCTGCTGTCTTGCGTTCGGGTCGACGTAGCGCGGCCGCCTTTTTGCGTCACCCGATGGTTGTTTGCGTAAAGATTGCTCTGGGCCGTCATCTGCTGGCACCGGCGACCAGGCTTCTCGATGCGCACTTGCGGCGGACCTTCTTGGTGAAGGGCGACCGTGCTGCGGGCCGCGAAAGAGGGCATCGGACTCCTATCGTTGGCCATTGCGTGCGCTGGATCCCAGCGGCAGAGGGCCAGGAGCTTCCGCCTTCATCGAAACGGGGGGCCACCGGCAGTACCCTGTAGATTCACCGTGCAGCCCGAGTTCCTGCATCAAGCGCATCGTGAGTGCGGCACACGGTCGACACAATTCAGGGCAACAACCAGGAACACATCGGTAGGTGAGCAGCGACACCTCCCGAAAGTGAGCCAAGGGCAAAGGACGTATCTGCGGCTGCTGCGGCAGTTGCCCGGTGGTAACCCACACGCAGAACGCGAGGTTAGGGAAACGTGTTTTCCCAACTACATTGAAACCCCTTCCGACCGTAGCGTCCGAGGGAGGTGCAAACATGGAGGGTGCTACGGTAGCCGTGCACGGGTCTTGGGCGCGTGCCTCGTGCAGGGCGGGTGCTTTGTGATCCGCCGCAAAGTTCTCTTCTGGTGCAGTCCGGAGAGACCGGCGTCGAGTTTCGGCTCACAGCCGGTTCCCTCAGGCGGCGGACATATGCCATACCCTTCGGCTGAATTCTCGCTACCACTCGTGCTCTCCTTCGAGCTCCTGAGCCGTGGTTGGCACTAGCGCCTTGCCGGGGGAGTGCACGTTACTGCTCTTCTTTCCTCTTCCCTCTTTGTTTCCTTCGTTGTGCCTTTCCGCCTAAGTCTACCAATCCTTCCATCCGCAAATTCTCTACGTGTCCCTCTAGGACCGCAACCTAAGGCAGCGGGGGGCGAAAAAAAGGTTTGGAGCTTGCAAAGGTGGGCAAACCAGACTCATGGCTGCTCTGTCAGAAGCTTAGGTTCCACATTGATGATGATCCGTCAAGTGTGGCCGCGGCCTGAAACTCGGTGCTTGCAAAGGTGGGCAAACCAGACTCATGGCTGCTCTGTCAGAAGCTTAGGTTCCACGTTGATGATGATCCGTCAAGTGTGGCCGCGGCCTGAAACACGGTGCTTGCAAAGGTGGGCAAACCAGACTCATGGCTGCTCTGTCAGAAGCTTAGGTTCCACATTGATGATGATCCGTCAAGTGTGGCCGCGGCCTGAAACTCGGTGCTTGCAAAGGTGGGCAAACCAGACTCATGGCTGCTCTGTCAGAAGCTTAGGTTCCACGTTGATGATGATCCGTCAAGTGTGGCCGCGGCCTGAAACACGGTGCTTGCAAAGGTGGGCAAACCAGACTCATGGCTGCTCTGTCAGAAGCTTAGGTTCCACGTTGATGATGATCCGTCAAGTGTGGCCGCGGCCTGAAACACGGTGCTTGCAAAGGTGGGCAAACCAGACTCATGGCTGCTCTGTCAGAAGCTTAGGTTCCACATTGATGATGATCCGTCAAGTGTGGCCGCGGCCTGAAACTCGGTGCTTGCAAAGGTGGGCAAACCAGACTCATGGCTGCTCTGTCAGAAGCTTAGGTTCCACGTTGATGATGATCCGTCAAGTGTGGCCGCGGCCTGAAACACGGTGCTTGCAATCTCCCCCCTCCGCCCGTGTCCAACGTGCGTCGTGCCGACACAAAGTCTTCGGCCTTTACTATCAGCGCCTCTCTCTTCTCTCGGCCCAAGACGTGTTTATACATTCCCTAGAATGCGTCATCATTTCCTGCAGACTCTTGCAGACAGCCCCTCACACCGGGCCCTACCCCCGCCCATTGAAGCGTACCTCTACGACGTACTCCGCGTCATGCGTGCACACGTCACAGCCCAGCGAGAAAGCTATTGTTTGTTTTTGTTTCGGGCACACTTCCTCTCGCCTCGTGCAGTAGCACCCCCCGCCCACCCCTTCCAACTGAGCCTTGCCGCACCACCGTCCTCTTTGCCTCCATTTCCGCCACCAGTTCTAGCTACCACCATCCCCACCGGGCACCAACATGCTTGTCGTGAGTAACTACCCAACGCACTACGATCACTTTAAGACTTGCCGTGCCCCTTCCTCCGTTCCCGAAAGCACCCTAGTAGCACTCCTGCGCGTGCAGTGCGAGCAGGTATCTCAACCTCAGCGGCTGTTGCACTCGTGCGTTTTGTGCCGGTACAACCGTGTGCCTAGCTGCCCCCGGTCTGATATACTGGCACAGCGGCGCACTTTAGCGTTCGACTTCCCGCGGCTGATGAAAAAGACACACTACTCACACGACCAGAACGTCGCGGGTAAGTCACTAGCAGCCACCCCCCTCCGCACACTCATCTTACCTCCTGGTACCCGGAACCGTGCCCTCCTGTTCACTACTTTGTATCAAGACATGGACACTAGCACCGAACACCGGGATGGAAAGCCGAGCCCTGCTAACAATTGACAGGGTTTCCGCCTTCTCCTGTGAGCATAGCAAAGCCCCCCATTCACACCCCTCCCCCCGCCTTCTTTCGTTTCGTCCAGAAACTGCACTTAGCTGTGCTTTTTTTTTCTCTCTCCTTTGCGTAGCTATGCGTGCAGCTGTGCCCACCTTGCCCACCTTTACGAAAATAATAGCGGAAGAAGCCGCCAGCTGCCCGGGCGCACTATCTGAACGGCCACCAGCGACGCGGCTACGGGAGAACCAAAAGTATGAACAGACCGAAATCCCCCCCCCCCCACATTGCTCAGACACGGTTGTAGGGGCCTTCTCCCCGTGACGGATTCGCCTGTGCTCTAGTAGCACGGGTGGTCCTGGCTGTGACGAGCTACGAACAGCCGCCTGACAAACCAGACTCACACCGCAGTCCTGTCTGCAGACACTCAGGTTCCGCGCTGATGATGGTCCGCCTTATGTGTCCGTGGCTTAAAGGACCGAAACACGGCGCAGACGGGACCAGTGCGGTGTTGAGCACATACCCATTCCAAGCACGTTCTTGCAAACCCCCCCCCACATGCGGGGCATCATTTTACGTAAGTGCCAGCTTGGAAGGAAATGCTCGACGATGCTGCATGACAAAGAACGGAAGGGACCCCAAGAGCTGCAACTACCGAACCACGTATTGAGGGGGCGTGAGGTCATGCGGGTCTACCCCACACGACAAATCACACAAACACAACAGGTAAAAGTCCTGAGTTGAGAAAACAACGCGCTGTGGTGTACGCGAAGAACAAATCGGATTGTGTTTGTATTGTATTTGCCCTTCTACCTCTATATTTCCTCTTCCATTCGGAGTCAAAGCAGCTACGCCGAGTATTTCTGCCCCAGCACAAAACTAAGATCCTTCCCCTTTCCTGGGACTCTGCGGTGCATACTCCGCAGATCCACCAAAAAAGACGAGTTAGTGCGTTCTAGCGAGTCGGAGCCATACATAGGGCGGGCGCCGTGAGTTTCTAAAGCTTCAGGCGTCTTTTCCCCAAAACAGATTCACTGGTGCCCCCAACCCTTCTCACACCAGCACCAACTAACAACGACCCACCCTTCTCGCCCAATCTTTGCTGGTATAGCGCACGCGGGGCAAGGAACGACCAAAACATGTGACACGACGCGTGCAATGACGTAGTCGGCAGCGACTTGCGCAGTCTCTCGTCGCAGATCGTTGCTACATATCAAGCCCAAACTGCTGCTTCTACTACTACGAGCCCGCTTTGAGAGAGAGTGAGACGGCTGAGACCGCAGCTGCGCACCGTGTGAGCTCTGGTAGAGGTTCCGACGGACACTTCGGAATGTATTAATGGTTGACTTGGAGCCCTAGTTCTGGAGTGTCGTCAGCTATCCCAGGTTGTCCTTGAAGAAGGTACAACAACCTCGCCTTGCGAGTAGCGGGGATCGTTCTTGCAAGGGGCTTTCCCTGAGGGGGAGATTTCACCGACAGTGCCGTCACCACTCAAAAAACGACCTCTCTGCTTGGTTGATACCATCTGCACTCATCTTATCGCGGAAGGATGACCGTTTGCAGCGCATTCTAGCTGGAGAACAGGGTGGGGGTGCCTGAGGGAGTGCGTTTTGGGAAGACAAGAGCTTCTTCATCAGCTTTTTTTTTTCTCTATGGCACCATAAAGTCCAGAAAAACCATGGTGAAGAAAGAAAACCAAAAATACCGTCATTTAAAGGCATGAAAAGACGCTGAAAGTAAATAATGTTGTCGACAACTAAAAGCAAAAGAATAAACCAAATCTACGCATTTCTTTCAACTCCCGTGTTTTCCCGGCTCCGCGCCGCTTACCTTGTCTAGCTGTTTTCTTTTTTTTGGTGTAAGCGAAGAACAAATCAGATTGTGTTTGTATTGTATTTGCCCCTTACCTCTATATTTCCCCCCTTCCATTCGGAGTCGAAGCAGCTACGTCGAGTATTTCTAACTTTTGTCTTGTCCAAGGGGGTGCAATGCGTTGGACAAAAAGAGCAGCTCGCCAACCGAATGAAGCTTTTCGTTTGCCTCCGTAGCCATACATTACGTATTGCTGATGCAGATGAACATCACGGGCTCTTTTCGCAAACACAATCGAGTGCCGCCCTCCCTTCCCTACGACAACAGCTCCCTGACACGGCTACGGGGTGGTCAGAAGAAGCTGAGAGAGAGTAATCACAGATTGACCCTCTTGCAGTTCTGAAGAGGCGCCAAGACACCAAGTACTGTGACTACGTCACACGAGTTTAGCCGCAGGCAACCATTGCACTGATCGTGTGATCGGTAACAGATAATTGCTACATCATGCTCGCCCACCAGTCGCTGAAGAAGACGAACGGACACCGTTTACACATGTTGTTCTCAAGGTTGCAGCAAGGTTGCAGTCGGGCGAGCTCTCGTGTCTTCTCCACCCCGCACTCCCCCAGGCACAACCCGACAATCCGGTTTAAAAACCTGGCCTCAGTGGTGCGAGCACCACGCGCTCTTCATACCCAAGTTATACTTTCCCCCCAACCTAATTGTCTGCCTCTCTCCTCCTTTGTGTGTCCTGTTGCTCCCCTGTTCGCCACCCTCAGTCAAGACCGTTTTAGGCCAGGTCCCCTCTCCTTCTATCGCCAAGGCCCCCGCTCCTCCACGATCAAGCCTGTACATGGTTACTTTTTTAGCCTGCGTGTAGTTTTGCACCAGTCGCTGATGATCGATTCGGTAAGAAATATTCCACCGAAACTTCAAGGAAAGCAGCACATCCTCTGCTTGGGGGGTTCATTAGACTGCGCAAACCCGGGTTTGCGGGTTTTGCGGGTCTGCGAATAAACGAAAATGACAGAGATAATTGCTGGAATCGGCAAGTTAGACCATATGGAGGGGATTGTGTACGGCTTGATGTGTCGAGTGAGGGGACGATATGCCCGGCGAAGAAGAGAAGGTTTGAGGTGCTGGAGTAACGCGTAGACAAAACCAGCAATAAGCAGAGGAAAAGGTTGGAAACAAGGAATGAAGTTGGGGCCGGCTTGAGCATTCCCGCTTAAGCTCAAAACCGAGGAAAAAGCTAGCTCTAGCACCCCCGGCCGGGAAAAATACTCGAGGGATTGCCTTGTGCTTGCTTCGAAGGAGCCTAGAGGGGGAGAAACAATACAACTACAAAGTGAGTCTTTTTCGTTGAACGCTTACGCCCGCCACTGAACCCAGATTTACCTGTGTTTCGTGTGGGCTGCAGCACATTTACCTCCTTTGATCTATCGCAACTGGCAGTCTCCTCAAGCATTTCCTACAAAGCAGGTGCTTATACAAAAAAAGAAAAGAAACCCCCCCTCTCGGTGGGCTAGCCTGACACAAGCTGTCGCGAAGAAGACAAAGCCGAGTAGGGGCTTTGAGCTGATAAACGAAGTAGCTGACAATCGGCATCGACAGATCACGAGATGGCGAAATTGCCAAGGTCACGTATTCTGGCTCTTCGTGTGCTGGTATCGACCTCTTGAGGGGAGATTTTCTTGTATTGGCCCTTTTTTTTGGTGACTTCGACGAAGTCTTCGTTTATCACTTCCCGTGCAGCCGCTGTTCCGGAACTGCCCTTCAGAACAAGAACGAAGAAGAAGAAGAAAAAGAAAAAGAAAAAGGCCGCCCCTGGTCCAGGAACGTGACGGTCAACCACAGCTTGCAAAGCTTGAGTCGGAGGCAGCACAGTGCTACAACCCCGTCCGCTCTGCCCTGCGGCTGACCGTCTCGACGAGCTTATGTTCAGCGCGAGCGCCAAGCCCCAAGGTGCGCCACGCCTTGATGCTTTAGTTTGGGAAATCGGTAGCCACTTGACCCGTAGGCCCGTGGCTCTGCAGTACCGCCGAAGCTTGGCTCCCGTGTAGCAGGCTTTCCCCGGTACCTATTCAAGGGCGGGAATAAAGAGATCAGAACAATATGAAAGAAAAAGGCCGCTCCGGTGGCGGTCAACCAAGGCTTGAGTCTGTGCTGGTCCGCTCTGCCCTGTGGCTGACCGTCTCCACGAGCTTGTGTTCAGCGCAAGCGCCAAGCCCAAAGTGCGCCACGCCTTGATGCTTTATTTCGGGAAATTGGTAGCCACTTGACCCGTAGGCCCGTAGCCGCCGAACACGTGAAGCTTGGCTCGTGTATCAGGCTTTCCCCGGTACACCCATGCTATTCAGAAGAAGAAAAAGAAAAGAAAAAGGCCGCTCCTGGTCCAGGAACGTGACGGTCAACCACAGCTTGCAAAGCTTGAGTCGGAGGCAGCACAGTGCCACAAACCCGTCCGCTTTGCCCTGTGGCTGACCGCCTCGACGAGCTTGTGTTCAGCGCGAGCGCCAAGCCCCAAGGTGCGCCACGCCTTGATGCTTTAGTTTGGGAAATCGGTAGCCACTTGACCCGTAGGCCCGTGGCTCTGCAGTACCGCCGAACACGTGAAGCTTGGCTCCCGTGTATTAGGCTTTCCCCGGTACACCCATGCTATTCAGAGAGAACGAAAATATATCAAAGACTGCACCGATTTTTTGTAAACACTGCGACTCAAAGGTGAAGAAGAATACACATGAACGTGGGGGGGAAACTCCTCTCCCGTAAAGATTGCTCGGAGGCGCCGCCCGGTGCTTGTTCCGATGGAGGCTGGAGAAGGAAGGGGGGCGGGCATTGCAGCTACAAAACGGGTCTAGCCCGCACTCGACCCAGGCCTAGGCACCTGTGTTTCGTGTGGGTTGCAGTACACATCTCCTCCTGTTTTAGTCCGCGACTGGCGGTGTTCTCGAGAGTTTCCTACAAGACAAGTGCTTATTCGGGTAAAGGTTTGTTATCGGGGTCCAATTGTCAATTGGTTACGGAAAGCCGCACGCGCGGAACCACGAGGAAGGAAGCGCGAATTCCCTCTTTTCGCACGAGCGCGCTCCTTCGAGGGAAGAAAAGTTGCAAGTAGATAAGGATTCTAATCGTGCCAGATACAGTTCCTCTAGGGGCACCTCCTCCTCTCGAGGGGGGGGCGGGGTGGGGGAAAATCTAGGAATAGATACCGAAAAGGACTCACGTCAAACAAAGTTTCAAAACCCTGCGATGGACGCTGAAGAGTCATGGGCCGAGCTTGCGGGGCGTTTCCGCAAAATCATCCAAGCAGTCAACAAGCTGTCAACGCTCCGCTGGGGTCCTTATTGTTTCGAAACCGTCTCTCAATAGTTAGGGTGCTGGTGGATGAGGTCGAACACCCCATCCTCAAAGCGACCTCAAGACATGCAAACCGAAACGAAGTGGTGGCCATGGCGCGAACTGGACTCGGCAAAGAAACGTGCAACCGTATCTGCCGAGCTTCAACTTGGAGTAACGTCGGGGCTTCCACGCTTTTCGGCTCAAGTTTTAGAACTGAGCAGCTAGGGAGGAGAGCCCCGATGCCTAATAATTAGAGTGTCGAAGAAAACGGATGATACTTCATCCTGGCAAATGAACGCAATTGCTGGACACGTGTTCTGGTGACCGCAGTTTCAGCACGCGTAGCATTAGTGCATCTAAGGACGGCATACGCGCAGTTGCCCATCCGCAACACTCGCGTGCACTACCAAAAAACTCATGAGCTTGCACCAGGGCCTTCCTTCGCGTAGGTTGCTTGCTCAGCGAGCATTGTTGACCTTGTAGAGATGCATATTTGACGGTATCTTGCTTGCCTAAAGCTCGGCCCGGGCGAGAGTAAAGAAAGAACAGCAAATCATTCCTTAACACGGTACACCGAGTCCGAGAAGAAAGACTCGGGAAACGAAAGGCAAAGACTGCGACCGTCCAAGACAGAGAGAGAAGGGCACACTTCCCCTCGGGGGCTGAAAGAGAGTGAAGAAAGAGCAGCAATCGACATAGGTCACCGGAAATAGATTCACAAAGGGGGAGAGGGGTGGGAAGGAGCGTCCTCAATTCTGTGTCTTCTTTCTGCTCCGTGAGGTGTTCTGTCCAAACTTCCCGTTCTCGTTGTTCCAGCGTGTTGAGATACGTCAGAGCATGCACTAGCGTGCGGCCTTGCAGCGGCGCCAAACAAAAGCTGCGGCGTCAGTGCACCACCAAGAACACCAGCAAAACCAAGAAAATGAATCCGTAACTGCCACCAACTGCGACGGGCGCTTGAACAACGCAGGGCCGGCAAGTCATCCGGCAGGGCCTGGCCTGATACGGTCAATAGGCTGCAGCTCATTCACGATGCCCAGGTTCCTTGTGGCGCAGGTGTCAAACGAGACGAAGCCACTACAGACGCGCTTTTGGTGAGTCTACCCTCACGAACGGAAAGCCTGCTCTCACATAGGTTGTACCGCTGCACTCTCCTGCAAATCGACGATTGCATGGCCCAGGCAAGAGCAGAACCAACCTGTTCGAGCCGGTCAACCCAAATAGCGAGAGCCACCAGCAGGTTCAAAGAACCGCTGCAAAATCCATAACCGGAATCAAGCATTTAGCTACTTGCCATGCGGGTACCGGCCCCGGCGAACGACATATGTCGCATACAACCAACAAGCAGCAACCCCAGGGGGCGCAATTATGGAGCCGAAAAGACGGCCGTGAAACAGAAGAAAACGTACGATGAAGTGGTGCCCGGTCCTCGAACGCCGGTTCCAGTTGGAAGTCCAGAAGAAAAGCTTCCAAGGCACCGCCGACTGGCTGCGGCAGCGGTGGCGGGAGGAAGACACCAAGCGCGTGTCCACGCAGTGGTTCGGGTACCTGCTGAGTTGCAGGGCACCAGCCGTGCCGCTCGACGAGGTCCAGCTGCATCTCGACCACCTGGCGGTCAGCCGCCGGAAGCAGTCGAGGCAGCAGCGGAAGAGCGCGCCGCCGAACTGGGTCTTGAGGCGGGTCGGGGAGTACTACCTGCGGCAGCTCTACGACATGGAGCTCGCGCGGCACTCGCCGGATCTCGCCGCACACGTCAAAGGGTTCGAGAGGGCGCGCGGGGGGTCGTTCGCGGTTGCCACCGTCGCAGCGTTGATCGCAGTTCGCACCGGCAACGTCGCCCGGGGGCGGCGTCTTGCCAAAGCCGCGTACGACCTCACAAGACGGGCCCTGCGCAGGTGGACGACGTGCTGCGCCCGCACGGCGAGCATCGAAGCAGGGCCCCACCCCTCCAACGGCAACCACGTGACCCACCAACCGGAGCGTGACGCGGCCGTTTCTCTGGCTGACGTGAACCGACTCTGCGGGTTGCTAGTCGCCGTGTCACGGTCAGTGTCGGAGGGGGTGCAGGTGTACCAAGACTGGGCCACATCACGCGCCTCGTTTTCGAGGCGCCCCGGGCTGCCCGTGCAGCCGGCGACCTGGCTGGCCACCAACGGGCCGGCCCCGCCGCGGTTCTGCGGTTTGGTCCCAGCGACGGCGGCGGCGGGGGCGGCGCTGTCGACGCGGCTGTGCGGAGCGGGCGAGGCCGCCGCGCAGGAGCCGCTGCTGGCCCTCCTGCGGCTGTGCCGGCGGCACGCGGACCCGGGGACCGGGCTGCACTTCTTCGTCCGGTCGCGCGGGGCGTGGGGGCAGCCGACGCCGCCGACCGACGCGCATGTGCACGCCGCCATGGAATGCGTCGCGGCGGCTGGAGACTTGGACCGGCTTCTGTTTGTGTACGGCTGCCGGCGGGTGCAGGCGCGGCGGACGCTGTTTCGGGCACTTTTCAAGTGCCTGGCTTGCGTGGGCACACCCGAGGCGTTCGAAGCCGCGGGGCGCGAGGCCGCCTTCGCGCAGCGGCACGCGATGCTGGACGCCGTCTGCCGGCACCACCTCGCCGAGCTCGCCGGCAAGTGCGGCAACGACGCCGCCGCCGCCCGGTACAGCGCAGCCATCCTGGACAGGGGACTCTCCCTCGCCGAAGAGCTGCGCTCAGCCCCAACCCGAGACCGGGCCGCCACGGTGCCGGTGCCAGCCCTTCCGCAGTTGCCTCTTGATGATGCAATCAGCCGAATCTGAAGTCGAGTGGTCTCAGCGCTTTCCAAGCAACCGCTGCTTTCCCACCTGCACCTGTGCCGCCGGCACGTGGACACTTTTTAATGCAGTCGCGCGGTGTGGTGGGGGGAGGCAGCCGGCGCCGCCCACGGATGCACATGTATGCGCCGCCGTGGAATGCGTCGCGGCAGCTGGAGACTTGGACCGGCTTCTGTTTGTGTACGGCTGCCGCCGGGTGCAAGCGCGGCGGACGTTGTTTCGGACACTTTTCAAATGCCTGGCTTGCGTGGGCACACCTGAGGCCGAGGCCGCCTTCACGCAGCGGCACGCGATGCTGGACGCCGTCTGCCGGCACCACTTCGCCCGCAAGTGCGGCGACGCCGCCGCTGCAGCCCGGTACAGCGCAGCCATCCTGGACAGGGACTCTTCCTCGCCGAAGAGCTGCGCTCAGGCCCGACTCAGACCGGGCCGCCACGGTGCCGGCGCCAGCCATTCCGCAGTTGCCTCTCGATGATGCAACCAGCCGAATCTGAACTCCACGGTTGCACATTTGACATGGCCAACTGCCGGGAGTCGTCTCTGTGCCCCGACGGGTTGACATGCACGACAGAGCTCGTGTTGCTATGCGGTAAACAGTTCCGCTGACGCAGTTCAGATTCGGTGGATGCATAGCCAAAGTGCGGGTAGGGAGGTTGCCGCACGTGCCAGTCTCTACAAGCCGAAGCACGGGTGCGGGGTAGTGCTCTGCACTGCGGCTGACCACCCAATTCGGCAGTGAGATTTGTTTGTTCCGGCCGATCAGGAAACTGCAACTGCCCGTAAAATCTAGCGCCATGAGCCGGCGTGCTTGAAAAATGCTGAGACCACCTCCTCAAATTCTGCCACGAGGCTCGAGGGGCCCGTGGTGTTGTTTCTGACGGACCAGGAACTTGGCAGGAAGCTTGTTCATTCTTGTTCGTGCCTAGACCACAGCCTCAGTCAGCCAAACCAGCTAGCAGCAGGCAAGTGCGCACTTGGCCTCAAACAAGAATAGTTACCTGGCAAACGTGCACTTTGGCCCGGAGTAGAATCAAACCCGCTTCGGCATTTCCGTCAAAGGGAAGCTGGAGTGGCCAACGTCAGTGCACTTGCGACAGGGCATGCGACCAGTCGTATCCGAAAAGCTGCACGCCAGGCGAACAGGCGCGTCGGCTTCAGCGTTCACCCCGAATGTCTGATTGACACGCTCGTTTGTGCGCAGCAGACGTCTCTGTCAAAGCGGTAGCACTCCTGATCGGCAACGTGCGCCGCTGTACCCACCGCTAGTGGTCCGCCTGATGGGTCGAGGCTACAAAAGACGGGTGAGCGGTTTAGCTAGCTCCAAGCACGTGCTTGCACTTCTCCCCTTCCACTACTTTGGCTTTCCTGAACTGTACCCGACGCTGATCTGGTCTGTGGCTTCAAGTAGACGCTTGAGCGCTTGCCGTCCAAACACGTACTTGCACTTTCCCCTAGAACTCAAAGGATCGGCGCCAGAAATGCCACTGGCCCAGCCTTCGCAACCTTCTTGCTTCTGGCTGCTGGCACCACTCGTACAGGTCGTGCCGGGTAGAGGACCGGGCCCGCTGAATCTGTATTTTGTTAGCAAAGGCTCCATTGGTACCACAGTGACAACCGTTCCAAACTCCGGAGTAGTGACGTACACCACGCCTTGGTTATTTAGAAGGTGTAATGCCCTTATATCCCACTCAAAACAAATTTGTGCCCTTATATCCCACTTCAAACAAATTTGTGCCCTATATCCCAAACTGGGATGTAAGGGCACAAATTTGTTTTGACAAATTTGAATCGAGGAAAATGCTGGAAAAGTTGCCGAGGAGGGGATTGAACCCCCGACCACTCACCCTGAAACCCAAGGATGGTTGGCTCGACCATCCGGATACCTACGGCGAAAAAAAAAAGTTTTTCGTCCAGCTGGGTCCTGACGCAGGACTATTGCCACGTGCATGCGTGCACACTGCAGCAAAGCCCCTGACACGGGCCTGTGCACTCCTGCCAGGCGGCCGTGTTCAAACCCTGACCTTGAGTCAGCTCTGGACTTCATCCCGCGTTGTCAGTCGTGCTGACTCGCAGCATAGCTGGACAAGCGAAAACTTTGACCACGTGTCAGTCTCGTGCGGACTCGCAAAAGCGAACGAAGGAGGAGAGCGGGGCGCGTGACAGGAACAACAGCGAAAGGTGGCGTTTGAGTGCACTGCTATGCTCCACGCTGACATTAGCAGTATGGAGACAGCACGTGTCGCAAGTTGACGCCCACGACGGGCAACGGCGTGCCAAACCCGAAATCGAACCCGAACCCAGAAGTTCGGGTTCGGTTGGTGAGGAGTGATGGTGGCAGAACCGAACCCGAAACCGAACCTCAACCCGAAACCGAACCAGTGCCCGATAGCCTCGGATAGGAAACCAAACTCGGAACTGAACCCAGATTACAAGACAGATGGGCCAGAACCGCGGAGGACGGTGGGCTAACAACCCAAGGTGGCGACACAGTCGGACACTGTTGCCGACAGACGGAATCTGCAGCTCACGCAAGAATGGCTGATTCCTTCCTGAAGTCATCAACTGTCGTTGTGCCCACAGGAATCGTGAACTGAACGCAAGGACCTTCACAGCCTGCACCGCAGCTGGTTGCACACACACCGGTTGCACGACGGTGGACACAGCTTCCTTCACTGCGGGCTTCACTCCGTAAGTGAAATCAGCGGCAGCCGTAAACTGCACACCCACCGTCCGCAGGATTCACCTCCAGAACACAGGGTATCGCTATAGCTGTCCGACTCCGAGTGCCTGGCGTGGAGAGGCTGGACAGTGGAGCAGCACCTGTAGCATCTGGCCAGCTACTACAATACTGCACCGCGATTAGCCCCGAACGTCAGCGTGGCACGGTCAGACGGTGCAGCCAGGCACCTGGCTCTGATGTGTTTCTCTTGAGTACTTGCTTGAAGCACCCGATCGGGGATCGAGTGTGGCCGCGGTGGCCAGCTTGCGCCTCACTGCAAGTTGTGAAACGGTGCAACCAGTCGCTCTGAGGCACCCAGAACGTCTTGAGACGTCTCGGGTGGGGCACTGAAGCCAGCTTTATGCCTACGGACAAGGAAACACCAAAAACGAATGGAAGGGGCTGGACTGGGTCAAAAAATTTGGTCGACATTTTTGGTCGAAATTTTGGGTCCAAATTTTTGGGGTCCAATTTTTTGGCGTCGACATTGTTGGTCGAAATTTTGGGTCCAAATTTTTTTTTTGGTCGAAATTGTTGGGCAAAATTTGTGGGCAAAATATTGGGGCAAATTTTGGTCGAAAAATTTCCCCTTGCATTTTTGGACGTTGTGGCCGAGTCAAAGCACGCCACCGGCACCATAGGTGGCCGGTTCGGTTCCCCCAAAAGACTTTTCACACGACCAAACAAATTTTGTGCCCTTATATCCCAGATTGGGATATAAGGGCACATAATTTGTTTGAAGTGGGATATAAGGGCACAAATTTGTTTGGGGTGGGATATAAGGGAAATTTACCTATTTAGAATTTTTCGAGACTGGAGGTCCTATGAACATGCAATGTGAATAGCCTCTATTCGAGCCAACCCGGCTTTTCTTCATGAAAAAAGTGTATTGTTTTTGGAAAGAGCCGGGCAAGCTTTTTTTTTTCCTCGCAAAAGGTATGCGGGTGGCAGAGTGACCGGGCGTCGGCCTTCAGGCCGGTGGGTCCGGGTTCGAACCCCGCCCATGACATTTTTCCGGTCGAAGATTGTTTTCGAGGTTTTGTTGCGTTTCCAGGTCCAATGTGCCCGAAAATTGCGTTTTTGCGGAGTTTCTCAGTATCTCGCGGCATTTGGGTCACCACGGGAAACGGAGTCGGGGGGGGGCCCGGGGGGGGCCGGGGTACTGGCGCCGAACTTGCCACCAGAACCCGAACTTTGCTTCGCCCGAACTTTGCTTCGCCCGAACTTTGCTTCGCCCGAACTTTGCTTCACCCGAACTTTGCTTCACCCGAACTTTGCTTCGCCCGAACTTAGCTTCACCCGAACTTTGTTTCGCCCGAACTTAGCTTCACCAGAACTTTGCTTTAGGTTCGCCGAACTTAGCTTCGTCCGAACTTTGTTTCGCCCGAACTTAGCTTCGCCCGAACTTTGCTTCACCAGAACTTTGCTTCATCCGAACTTTGCTTCACCAGAACTTTGCTTCACCCAGAACTTAGCTTCGCCCGGACTTTGTTTCGCCCGAACTTAGCTTCGCCCGAACTTTGCTTCACCAGAACTTTGCTTCATCCGAACTTTGCTTCACCAGAACTTTGCTTCACCAGAACTTAGCTTCGCCCGAACTTTGCTTCGCCCGAACTTAGCTTCGCCCGAACTTTGCTTCGCCCGAACTTTGCTTCACCAGAACTTAGCTTCGCCCGAACTTTGCTTCACCAGAACTTTGCTTCACCCGAACTTAGCTTCACCCGAACTTTGTTTCGCCCGAACTTAGCTTCACCAGAACTTTGCTTTAGGTTCGACGAACTTAGCTTCGTCCGAACTTTGTTTCGCCCGAACTTAGCTTCGCCCGAACTTTGCTTCACCAGAACTTTGCTTCATCCGAACTTTGCTTCACCAGAACTTTGCTTCGCCCGAACTTTGCTTAGCCCGAACTTTGTTTCGCCCGCCCGATCTTAGCTTCACCAGAACTCACGAACTTTAACTGCTGCCTCCAGTCTCGCCACGCGCCGGCCTTAGCCGAGCGCACGTACTTTGGAAACTACTGACCCCGAAACCCGTGGCGCTACATTTCCGCTGAACACGTGAAGCATGACTCCCGTGTAGCAGGCTTTCCCCGGTACACTGAAAGAAGGCAAAAACTGAAACAAATAAAAATAGTAAATGTCCTGGCACAAACGCTCCGGCGACATGCGACGAAACATGGAAGCGCCCGTGTTCGGGACCAACCTGCCTCAGGTACCTGAGTTCGCGGAGAACCTGAGCCTCGAAGACTACGCCTCGCGACAGGAGGGCATGCTCAATGACTGCGCGCGTTTGGAGATGAACCAACAGAAGATGTTGATGGAGATTCACGACCTGGTGAGCAAGGTGACGCAGCGCGAGCAAGAGATCTCGATGCTCGCCCAGAAGATCGCGGAGCACAGCAGCGACCGGGAGCTGCTGCTGATCTTCAGGGAAATGCAGATCCCGGTTGCCGTCAGCACTCCCGCCGTCCTGCAGGCCCCCTCGGCAAAGGACACGCAGAAGGTTCCCGGGCAGCCCCAGCAGAAACAGAACCTTAACATGATGCCGGTGCAGCCGCAGCAGCAACCACAGCCGACGCAGCAGCAGCAGCTGCTGCAGCAGCAGCAGCAGCGGCCGCAGCCCGCGCAGATGCAGCCGCAACAGCGACAACAACCCCCGCAGCAGCAGCAGCAGCAGCAGCAGCAGCAGCAGCAGCAGCAGCAGCAGCAGCAGCAGCAGCAACAGCAGCAGCAGCAGCAGCAGCAACAGTTCCCGCTTCTTCACATGCAGCAGCAGCGCAGCCCGTCGCAGCCGCAGCAGTCGTCGAGCAACATGTCGACGCCTTCCCAGATGCCTTCTTACGCCAACGCGCCGCCTCTGCAGATGATGCAAGGGGTGCCTCCCTCTCTTTCGTCGCCCCCCGGCCTGCCAATGATGATGGCACCGATATTCGGCGACATGCAGCAGCCGCAGCCCGGTCTGTACGACCAATCGATGCCGGGGCAGACGCTCACGTCGCCGATGCAGTTTCAGTACCAGCAGATGTTCGTCCCGTTCACAACGGGGTTCGACTACCAAACGATGACTTCCTCCCCGTCCTCACCGCAGCCGCAGCAGCAGATCCAGCAACAGCCACCGCTCCAGCAGCTGCAGCACCAGCAGCAGCAGCAACAGCAGCAGCCGCAAAGCATCCTCCAGCACCAAACCCAGAACCCGCCGATGCAGTCCCACCAGCAGCCGCAGGAGCAGCAGCAGCACCAGCCGCAGGGCTCGGCGGCGCCTCGCCAGCTTTCAGAATCCCTCCCATTAACGCACTCGATGCCGTCCATCGGCTCACAAGACCAAGACGACAACCCCCGCGGCGACAGCGCGCTTAACCCCGAAGCCAGACCTTGGGCTCCCAGCGAGTAAGATCCCCCCCACACATTCCGACACGGCAGCTCGGTAACGTCTTACCGCAAGGTCAAACCTCTGCTGGCGCCTCCCCTGGGTCGCTTAACACTCAACGGGGAAATACGCCTATCCCCGAGGTGCTGCATCCTCAAGGACAGCCCGATGCTGATTGATGGACGGAGCACAATGGTGATGCTCGTTGTGTGTGTGCTTACGCCAACGGAGCCCCCTGCGCTGCGGTTCTGCTCTGCAGCAAGCTCGCGTCATCGAATAATGTGTCGGGCTAGTATAATAATGTTCCGTCGGCGAGCAAGAATCGAAATTGGGAGCTGACTTCCAGGCCTTCGGAAACCAGGAGCCGCCACAGGGGCGGCAGGGGGATGCCTCTCTCTAGACGGTACGGGCGTTTGAGAAGTTCCCCCTCGAGTTGCGAAACTGGCTCTCGGTTTTTGTGCTCCGTCCAAATCTTCTCCTTCGCCGCCTCGGGCTGATTTCCGTGTCTTTGTTTTCTAACTGTGTTAAAGTTGGCTCGCCACTTGTGACGAGTGTTCTACTCGCCCGGCTGGGCGGCATAGGACTATTGTAGCATCCGATAATCATACAGCATCTTTCTGCTCGTGCTGCAGCCTCTCGTCGTTGCCTTCACACTCTGTACGGCATCAGGAAGCTTCCTGCTTTCTTGTGTCGTTCAAGAAGTTCCGCGGGTCCCCCCCCAGAAGCCCCAGCGGGCCAAGTATATGTTCATTTTTACAAAGAGTTGAAACACAAGACCGTAGACCTGCTGGTCTTGTGCTTCTCTGTGAGGAGCTCCCGCAGGCAAGCGCCAGAAGAAGCACGGGGTGAGTTGAAGGCCACAGTTCCTTCAAGTTCTTTGAACACGAGAGGCCCGGCGCAACTTCAACGCCGCCCTTTCCTGTGCTTTCAATTGAACTCGTTGCCATCCGCGCGTATCCGCGGAGAACGAAGCGAAGCCGGGCTTTGCAAGATGAATGAGCTTTGAAGAGAAAGCAGCCCGCACTTAAATCACGGCACTCAGAGTCGTGCACACCAATTCTCCACCCACAACTGTTGTTCTCTTCGCTTATTTCAATTTGCCTTTCTTCGTTATCTCCACGTTCTTCTTTCTTTCCGCAGCTCTCTCGCTTTCACTTGCTTCGGTCGTTCTCTTTTTTTATCTCGTGACAACCAGAATCAACCGATCCAAGCCACACTAACCCAGGGTATTTCCAGTGGCAAGAAGGACTTCCGTCATCCAGCTGGCTGCACTGAGCCAGAGTGATGGGTCCCTCTGCTGTGTAGCTCGACCTCTACTACCGCGACTGCCCACGGTAGGTATGCGTGGGTCAACAACCGCTTCAACTGCTTCCAACTGTTTCTCCGACACTCCCTAGCTACGGGGGCAGCAGTCAGTCGTAGCCGCGCCCCAGCGAGCTGTGGGCTCACCCAGTTCATGAACGAAACGTGCTGTTCCTAGTATTCATTACTACTACCGCAGCAGTCACTCTACTCCTGAGACTGACAGGCTGGTGGCACGACCTCCCCCAGCGAGCGAGCTGCCGCTTGCCTGACCCAGTTCACGAATGAAACGTTCTTTACCGTGCTACGGCACCAGTCAGTCCCGGGACTGCCTGGCGAGCGGCACCAGCTTCCCCTTGCGCGAGTTTGCTGCGTGCGTTTGTACCCCACCCCCTTGCACGCAGGTGATAACGACACTGCTTCTACCATTTTTCTTGTTTTTTTTGCCTTGCGTCCAAGCGTTCTGCTTTTGCTCCTAACTATTTTTCCTTCCGTGAGTTTTTGCTTCTTGTCGACCGGTCCGAGCAGCGCTCAGAGTGAAGGCCTCTCTACCCTTTCAGCGCCGAAGCCATGCAATCAGTGGTTGCGAAAATCGCACAGCCGCATCAAGGGACGCCGATTGTCAGTGAAGGCACAAAGCATGCCGCGGTTAAGAGAAAGGCGCGAAAGACTGCGACAGAACGCCAGCTTACGACTGCAATGGTTTGTTCTGCTGGCTGAAGCCCCCCAAGGGGGGCCCGGTGCGCGGCGATCCGATTTAGATGAAGTGAATCGCATCAGTCTTTCAAGTCAAGTCAGAACGCATCATCGACGCCGTCGTCCTCTATGACAAGGCCGCGGGGCGCCGCGCCTCCGACGTAACGACTTACGCCCGCCGTAGTAGTACGGGGCAGTAGTGGGGCGACCGGATACTTGCTCCGGAGAGATGGTCCCTGATCTCAAACTCGTCTTTTTTTATGGTAACAAGCTTGCTTGTCTATATCAAAAAGTGTCGGATGGCAGCGTGCTGTGTTAAATCACTCAAAACAGGGTTTACACACGTACGCACAAACAAAGAATATGCCGGCTGTGCCTACCCTGGAACAAATGGATCTTCCGAACGTAGATTGGGATACCATCCCAGTCGTACTATATCCGGCGAGCCGCCCGGCTGCTGTGGGACGAAGACACTGCGTTTTTTCCCCATCATGCGACACCGCCCATGATGTCGCCAACGGACGACACTGTTCGCGTTGTGGCGGCGTTTGTATCGCCTCATGCCTGCGGTCCCGACTCAGGGGCAGGGACAATCGTGACAGATTCGCCTTGCCAGAGGCGCTCAACACCACGTGGGTGTGTCCCACATGCTGTTGGCTGGTGCACAACGGCAGCCCGTTGATGCCGGTTGAACCGGAACCCGAGGAAGCCGAGGAGGTACTGCCGCCTGAGTGGGAGGCCGAGTCAGTCCTCGGCGCGGGTTCCCAGGCCTCGGTGATCGCACCCGTCCCGGTTGAATTGCTCACGCTTTCAGCACACATACCAAAACGTACCTTTGGTGACTGAGAGTTGTGAAAAAGAGGTTGTTTGCCTGTCGTTTCGTTGTTGCGCACTTAACCATGAATAAGAAAACGCGCGAAAACCTAGACACAAATAAAGCTCAAAGCATCGCAGAATAGCATGAAATGCCTCTAGGCGAAAACCCGTTTTCCCAGTTGTACACCTCAACTCTCAGGGAACAGGGGGGAGGAGGGCAAGCGGGAGCTCACGTGCATGGTGGCGAGTCAGGATGAAGCTGACGCCGAGGCCCCTGGCCTCATTGCTTCTTCGAAGTCGCGCACGCAGCGGCAGTCGGTGCAGTGGGAGGACAACGACACGACGACGGCGAAGACCCGGCCAGTGCCCCGCCGGGCCAGTTTCTCGAACGACGCGATCGAGGCGCACATCACCCGCGGCTCCACCGGCGACACGTCCCCCCGGTACCCCGGGGCCTCCCGCGGGATGTCGCTGCGGTGCAAGACCTGGGACAACAAGCCGCCGTACCACCCGTCCCTCAACCTGACGACGTCGGGCCTCGCCGCCCACGCCGCCGAAAGGTTCCGAAAGAGCAAAATCCGGTCGCATCTCCGCGCCGGGTTTTGGGTGACGCGTTGCGTCGCGAAACTCGCGAGATCCGTCGAGAAGTCGAAGCACGCGGCTCCGGGCAGTCCCGTGCACCGGGGCAGGAGGAAGACGACCGAAATAGAGGAAAGAGGCGTCCGTAACAGGACTGAGGCCAGGGCCGCGTTGCAGCACGTGATGGGCGTCACCGAAGTCATGCGGGCCCTGCACGAACACCCCGTCAACATTGCGAAGCTGGCGGGGTTGATCACGCCGGTGAGCGCGTCGATCGCTGACTCGGAAGGGAACAACCCTTTGCACTGGGTCGTCAGCATGGCGACGACAGGCGTCGGCACGAACATCGACTACACCACGCTCGAAGCCGCGCTGCGGTGCGTTTTGGAAAAGGGCGGGAACTTGTACGCGGCGAACAACGCCGGACTCACGCCGCTCACCTTGCTGAAGGCGTTCGACGTCGCGTATTCGGACTCTGTCCTGCGGATTCTCAAGCGGTACGGCATGGAGATCCTGTCCAAGCAGCGCCTGCTCGTCTCGCGCACGTTCTCCGCCGCCCTCCGCGCGCCCGGCGGCGTCGGCGGGTGCCTGGTGCCGAGCACGGTCCACGCCAGGGTGTTCTACCTCCTGCAGCTGGGCAAGATCTACTACTACGATTTCACCAGCGTCCCGTCCGAGCCGCCGGATGAGGCGGGCAGCCGCGCTTCGGAATCGCCGCGGTCTCGGTTCGGGGCGGGCGTGGGGCTCAAGGCGGAGGGCCACCGGCTCGTCCTGCTATTCGACCCGGAGGCCCACGAGGCGGCGGGCGACCTGGTCACGAACATCCGCGTCAAGGCGTTCCCGAGCTTGCACCGCGAGATCTACCACAAGAAGGAGTGGATCTTCTGCAACACCGGCGCCGTCCTCAAGCTCGGGTTCCGAAAGGACGAAACGGGGCAGCCGAGGCATTCGTACACGGCGTGGGCGCCGCCGAGAGGGAAAAAAAAACCGCCCAGCAGCGACCCCATACCGTCGTCGGCCGAAACGACGCCAAGCAGCCTGGCCCAGCCGCTGGAAGACGACGACGATGAATGGAGGAGCCAGTCCGAAGGGTACTCGGGGGAAGAAACGGAGAGTCGCAGCATCAGCACGTCGACAGCCGGCACCGGGGACACTCCGAAACGCGCTGGGAGAAGGGGTTGCTGGGAGAGTCACGAAAACGATTCGGGCGAGGACAGCGAAACGGTAGTGAAGGAAGGGATGTGGCTGAATTGCGACCACCTGAGCTTCGTGACAACGACCGGCACGACCGCCGAGCTGGCGTCCCGCGAGCAACTGAGGAAGAGCTTGCTGGTGCACATGCAGGAGCAGCGCAGCTCCATCAACGCGTTGTCCGGAAATGCGCACTTCGACGTCTTCTGCCACCGGGGCTTGTTCTGCATCGCTGTGGTCCAGGACTACGCCGCCGACGCCGTGAGCACAGTGCAGGGTTCGCCTCTGCAGTTTCCTCCTGCAGGTGTGCGGGCTTTGCTCGTTTTTGTTGTTTGCACCTTCAAGTCAAAAGCTGCGATTCAGCTGTTCATGTCGTTGCTGATGATGCTTCCTCCATTTTCTTCTTTTCTTGAGCAAAATAGCAGGCGCTGCTGTTCTTTCCGCTTGTGCGGACGTGGCCTAGTATACTGGTTGCTAAAATGTTCGACGAAGAGAAACTACAAACTATTGCAAACTTGGCTAGCCGTAGTCAAGGTGTGTACTCATGCCTACATCCATCATACCATCCGCCTCCCAGCCTCAATGGTCATCCGGAGACCCTAAAACACAGAACCACAACAAATGCTAGAAAGAGGCAATGTTTCGACATCTTCTTCGAAAAAGAAGATGTTCCACCGGAATGAAAAATAAATGAATACACGACAGCTTTGCAGTCGGCGTGCGAAAGCGATTCGGACGCTGCCGAAGACGAGTGCGAAGCGCTGCTGAGCAACATGTCGAGGTTCTCGATGCCGAACATGAGCATGGCATCCGGGTTCGCGGAGTCGCCGCTGGGGTTCTCGCTGCGGGTGTCGGTGTATTCGACCGCCGACCACCCAGACGCGGACCTCCTCATGGAGAAGCTGACGAACGAGCCGTGGGCGGATTTAAACGTCGAGCACCGCGCCGAAAGGCACCTCGTCCGCCGCCCCGTCAGCCTCTCCGCCTCGAGCACGCAATCCTTCTTCGTCTGCGTCCCGCACGCGCTCGAGAACGACGGCGTCATCGTCTGGTCCGCGGAACGGTACCGAGACCAAACCCGCGACGCCCCGCCGCCGCCCGACGACGGCAAGCCGCCGGACGCGTTCTCCGCTTTTTGCGACGAAGGCGGCACCCCCGCTGTGTCGGCTCCCGCGCGCGGCCACGCGTCGTTCCGCTCGCAGGGCGGCGGGTGGGACGAGAACCGAACGGAAAGGGAAGCGCTGTCTTTTTCGGGGTCCACCGAGAGAGGAGACGGCGGGGCGGCGTCGGAGTTCGTGTCGCTGGGGAAGGCTGGCGTGGCGGGGTGCTCGGGAGCCGTGTGCTTCGGGCAGCTGTTTGCGACGGTCGCCGACGCGGTGGAAGTGCACGATGCGTCGAGGGTGTCCGCCGACCACTCGTCGGCGTGCAGCCCGGCGGCTTCGGCGGCGCGCCGGCACCAGCCGCCGGCGGCGGCGCGCCCGCCGTCGTCGCTGCTGCTGCGGGTCGAGCCTGACGGGGTGCCCAACGAGCGCTTCGCCGCCGCGTTCGACCAGGAAGGCCGCCTCGTCGTCCTCCGCAGCACGCTCGTCGCGCGCGACCTGTCCGTCATCGCCGTCGACGGCGGCGTGTCGTTCTTGTGCCGCCTCGACTACCACAACACCGAAGGCGAGCACCGCCCGGTCCGGCAGGTATCCGCTCCACTGTCACACATTCTCGCAGTCCCTCGTCGTCTTGTTGCGTTAGCTTGCTGTGTCGATGCGCTTGAAGATTTGCATAAATCTGAAGACCAATGGTCGTTTCCTGTGGTTTAGGGGTTCTGTTGGCATTGTTTGTATGACCGTGCAAATGGGAAACAGAATAAAGGCTTCGAAAGGCTCGAATAAACCAGGCTCGAATAAACGTAAGGAGGATAGGGCAGTCCTCGTACTCAGCATTTTGCCCGCATTTCTTAAACAACACACCCCCGAGAGATGCCTTGGTAGGCATTCGTTCTTCGAATGCGTTCCCAATTCAAATGCAATGCACAACGCGAACTGTTACAACACCATCCTGGCCGCGGTGCGGCCGTTGGCCCCGAAACGGACACGACGCGGTTCGTCGTGAGGAGTCATTTGCATGCAAATGAATACCACACTGCGCGGCGCAACTCTAGTCGGTTGCAACTGTTGTTGGCAGTTGCTCACGAGTTCATAATCCGAAAAGGAATCGGAGTCTTCACTTTCTCGCTTGCGCCGATATTCACGCCGCGATGCGGAGGACGCGAGTAGCCGGGAAGAGCCGGCGGGAGGGCGCGATAGTTGTGTGACCCGTAGGGCCTGCCATCGAAGAGGGCCGTGGGCGCGGGTGTTCGGGCCGGCGAGGCCAGTGCCGTCGTCTTCTTGCTGCGTTAGTGGTATAGTCCTTTGACAGAGTGAGCCGATGCCTCTCATCTCACCTTTCTCACCGGGTTTGCGTCCGACATTTCGCACGCGCGTCGCAGTCGTTGGGTGGTATTGACAAGGGGTTTCATCGGACACTCGGATGAGCTTCGTTACTTCACTGCCGCAGGTTCCCCCCTGCCCTGGGAGGTCCGCTTTGGACTCCGTCTTCGACTTCGCACGGCTTCTTGTTGCGTTAGTGGGGAGTCATTTGCGAGCAAATGAGTACCGCACAATGCCAGCTTTTCCCTACGTGACTCCATAAGGATCACTTTTTCCGCGCTTTCGTCGTGGTGCGACCCTTGCCAGTTGCAACGGCTGCTGGAAACTGGTGACAACCAGGCACAAACCCGGTGAGAAAGAACCGGCACAAACCTGGAAGAAGGACAAAAGCTGGTGACAACCAGGCGCAAACCTGGAAGAAGGGCAAAGCTGGTGACACCAGGCACAAACCCGGTGAGAAAGAACCCGGCACAAACCTGGAAGAAGGACAAAAGCTGGTGACAACCACGGTGAGAAAGCACCCGGCACAAACCTGGAAGAAGGACAAAAGCTGGTGACAACCAGGCGCAAACCTGGAAGAAGGGCAAAGCTGGTGACACCAGGCACAAACCCGGTGAGAAAGAACCCGGCACAAACCTGGAAGAAGGACAAAAGCTGGTGACAACCACGGTGAGAAAGCACCCGGCACAAACCTGGAAGAAGGACAAAAGCTGGTGTCAACCAGGCGCAAACCTGGAAGAAGGGCAAAGCTGGTGACACCAGGCACAAACCCGGTGAGAAAGAACCCTGGAAGAAGGACAAAAGCTGGTGACAACCAGGCGCAAACCTGGAAGAAGGGCAAAGCTGGTGACACCAGGCACAAACCCGATGAGAAAGAACCCGGCACAAACCTGGAAGCAGGCACAAAACCGGTGAGAAACAACCCTTTATAAACCTGGCAAGCACCCAGCACAAAGCCGGCAAAACTTGAACTTATTATTATGCCACCAATTCCCGCAACTCCCGACGACCTGCAGGGCCCCGACGTGTCGCCCGCGGTGAACCGCCTCTCTTTTTCGGCCGACTACCGGTGGCTCATCCGGCACAACGTGTCGCTGGGCACCGCGTTCGTTTACGACTGGCACGGCATCTGCTGCAAGTACTTGACGAACCGCGAGGTCTATGTCAACGTTTCGTACTGCCCGACGCCGACGGACGGGTTCACATACCGGGACGACGGGAGCGTGCCTCCTCCCATGGGGCGCGTCTGCTTGGTTTTCACGGACGTGCAGAACAGCACGCACCTGTGGGAGGTCGAGGAGACGTGTATGGCGCGGGCCCTCGATTTGCACAACGCGCTGCTGCGGGAGGAGATTCAGCGGTTTTCGGGGTACGAGGTGAAGACGGAGGGCGACGCCTTCATGGTGTCGTTTTCGTCGGCGGTCGACGCGGTTAACTGGTGCTTGAAGGTGCAGCTGGAGCTGCTCAACCTGGCGTGGCCAGACGGGCTGCTGCGGCACAAGGACTGCGCGGAAATCTCCGTCGAGGCGGATTCTCCCCGCTCGGCGAGCGATTCCGAGCGTTCCGACGACCAACCCGAGCGCCGACAAACTACTCTGTTCAAAGGCCTGCGCGTGAGGATGGGCGTCCACATGGGGACCCCAAGCTGCGCCCTTGACCCTGTCACTTCGCGGATGGATTACTTCGGGCCGATGGTGAACCTCGCCGCCCGTGTGTCAGGGCAGAGCAAAGGGGGTCAGGTGTTGATCAGCCAGACCGTGTACCAGCAGGTTTACGACGCCGAGCTGAACTGCATCAAAAACGCGTGCGTCCCCGCCGAGCTGTCGTTCCGTGGGCTCCGGACCTTCAAGGGCATCTCGAAGCCGATCGCCGTCTACCAGGTTTACCCGCACGCCCTCAGCGCGCGCGACTTCACGACCGAAGCCGCGCCCGCCCCGCAACCACTGGTCTCGGTTCCCCCCGAGCGGAGATTCTCGGAGGTGCTCTCTCCGACGTCGGCCAACAACAAACCCGACCGAGAAATGAACGAGGAAGAGTTTTCCGACACGGCCGTCTTGAGTGACACCTACACGGGCGACCCCGTCCGCTGCCCACGCTCTCCCGCCAGGAGTATGCAGCACTGCATGTCGGCGGGGTCGGCGCGGAATGGGGTGTTCGCCTTTCAGAACATCCCGAGCTGGGATATTCCGGTGCGAAAACACCTGTTTTCGCACCAAAGGTCGAGCGCCGTCGTGCACGCCACCGTGCGACGGCTCGCCGGCGGAGACGACGACACTTACACCGACGTGCACGACCGGGTAGACGCCCTGTCCGCCAAGTGCACTGCACTCGAGCGGCGACACTTCCAGTCCCTGCGCGCCATCGACGAGCTGCAGCTGCTGCAAGCAGGAAAAAGCCGAACGAACGCAGCCCGGCGGCGCTGGGTTGCCCCCAGGGTGGGTTCCCACTTGGTGGACCCGGCAAGGCTCGAAGAGTACAGAAAATTCGATGCCATAGCCACAGAGCGGGAGCGGGAGAAGGCGGACATGCTCTCTCGGGTGGCGAAGCGCATGCCCTCCAATGCACCGCTCCCCGGATTCCTCCTGCCCCGGCCGCGGTCTGCGGTGGCTGCGGTGTCGAAGCGGCTGGCCGACATCGCCGACACCGTGCCCGAAGATGCGTTGCCGCTGAAGGAGCCGCCGTTCCTGCCGCAGACGGACATCGACGCCTTCGAGGAACGGTGGACCGCGCGCATCGACAGTTGCGACGCCGCCCTCAGCCAGGACGACGCCTACTTCAAAGCCTTGGCTCGCTCTTTGCGAGAGCAAGACAAGCAGAGGGCGCGCGATGCCGAGTTGCTCTTCAGCTGCTTTGATTAAATAACAGATTAAACCACAGACGACACGTATCGTCCACAAGACCCGCGGTCGTCTTGTCTCGAAAATTACCGAGACAGCTTTGCCCGTCCTCAGCCAGTGCCCCATCCGTTGGTTTCGTCAACAGAAAAAAGGAAAGAGAAAAAGTCTATTTAGCCACCTCAAGATGTCGTAAAACCAGTTCTACCCTAACCACCCAGCAGGGGGAAGAGAAAGAAGAACCAGAAGCAATGGCTGTTTTAGTCAGCGCGCTGGGTTGGACCGGCCAGCAGTTGGTGCGAACCGACAGCCGTCGGATGGATCTGCCCGATCGACGGTTGCGAAGGTCGGCGTACGATGCATCCGAACTACAGTTCCGCGTTCCATTCTCGGGACCGGTGCATTCGGCAGGTGAGTTGTTACACACTCATTATCGGATGCCGACTTCCATGGCCACCGTCCTGCTGTCAAGATGAACCGACACCCTTTGTGGGATCTGATGAGCGATCACTCGGACACCTTAAGTCAGCTCTCGGTTCGCCAGTCCTGCTAACCAGAAGTGGCCCACTTAGAACCAGGATTCTACGTCAGGGTTCAATGAAGTAACCCCGGGCTCATAACATCGTAGAGCGCGCATTCGTGTGCACCAGAAAGCCGGATAAGGTCCACCATGTTGTGGGTCCAAGTTGTGAGTCCAAGTCGTGCATCCAGGTTTTGGGTCCAAGTTTCGTCAGGTTGGGGCCATGTTCACCGCCAAGAACTCCGGTAACCCCAATCCAGGGCCACGATTGTGGGCCTCGGGCAAAACTAGCATCATATATGTATGGATCAAAAATAGGCCCAAAGGGGTAGAACTGGTTTTACAACATCTTGAGGGGTAGAACTGGTTTTACGACTTCTTGAGGTGGCTAAGTAGACGTTTTCTCAAGAGGAAAATATACAGCAACACTCTGAAATTTCATTTACACTACAGAGTTTCTGTGAGTGATCGGCCAAAGGGGGCGGAGGCCCGTGGGTCCCCACAGAAACGAATTGTGAGCCTGTGGGAGTTTCAACCCGTCTGCGCAAAGCCCAACGGGCTTGTATTATTCGTTGCGTTTACATCACTCTCTCTCACGATGAATCGAAACATGACCCGTTTGTCGCCGCGAGCAGCCGTATTCCGGCAACAAAGTGTTGGCGAACACTGTCGATGAGGGCTTTCCTCGGGTCTGGTCTCGGTTGGTCCTCAGTTCAAATACGTACAGAATATGCGGGCACAGACCAGAGGGAGCTGCTTTCGTTACTTTCATTTGCTTGCTCTCCTCTAGATGCACGTCTGTAGTTCGACCAGGTGAACGCCTTTTCAGGCGATCACCTTATCGTGCTTTGACGCTTGACGTTTCAGTGATTCTTAGTTCAACAGACAATCTTTTGTAGAATGGAACCGCTCAGGCGCACAAGGCGTTGGTTTGTGAAAGAGCACACGTGCCAACCCGGCAACCTCAAATGAAGGCATCTCACGGCACGCAGCAATTGCGGAGATGAAGCCGACCACCCTGCAGACGTGTGCTCACGGAGTGGGAGCGAAAAAGCTCTTGCGCGAGGACGACAGTATTCAAGTCAACTCGCGAGCAGCGCGGGCCCGTGGGAAGTCCCTTGTGGCACCCACACAGACCCCTGCCATTCCAGAAATGGCCTCGTATCCCAGTTTTATAGAATCCACTTCCGTAGGGCGTCGCGATCCCGCGTTACGGAATGGAAGGTCGACCGCTGCTTGGTCTGGCGACCACTGTAAAACGAGTGGTCGTCCATTGTTGGCCCATGGGCGAGGAACTCCGATCCCCAAACACATGAACGACCGCCTTCAGCACGAAGTGGGGAAAATAAAAGGGGGAAGCGCCTGAATCTGCTGGTCGGCGGCTTTCGTGAATGCATCCCGATTCCATCGGGGACCGCCGGGAAAATGTTCGTGTTAGCCGGAGAGGCTGCCGGCCAGGATGATGCTGCGGCACGAGAAGCTTTCGTAGCGCTGGCGGAGGAGTGGAGGCGAGAGCAGGCCGCAGAGGGTGAATCCGACGCGGAGGAAGCAGACGAGACGGGGGAGATCTGCAAGGAGCCGGAGGACACCGCCATTCCGTGGAGCCGTCTCCAGCGGCTCGTCGAGTGTTTTTCGCTGCGTTTGAGTCTCGATGACGTGAGGCCTCGTTCGCCCAGCGTCCGTCGTGCCCCGCGCGAAGCAGAAGCCGCGGACCCGTCGACAGACACCGAAGAAATGGTGACCCTCGCAGAGTTTTTGTTCTTCATGCGATCGCAGCACGCCGAACCAAACCTCCAACCTGCGCTGCACCTGGACCGTCTCCAAGCGAACAGGGCGCAGCACAACCGAGCAGCATTGTCCCGAAAGGGACAAACCGACCACAGCTCCAGCGCCGTTGCACCCACTCCCTCTCCGGCAACGGGTGGCATCAATGCAGAACCAGCCGGGGTGTCAGAGTCAATGAACCTGCTGCACTGCAGCGATGCGAGCGTCGTCGAGCGGCAGGCGACATCCCCCGGAAAACAGCAGAGCGCTTGGCTCGAGAAGGGCACAACCCGAGAGAGAGCACGTGGGCGGCGGGCCCAAGGGCAACAAAACTTAACGCAAGACACGGTGGCGTGCATCCTGAACTCAGCGTGGCCTCGCCGGCGCACTTCGGAAGAGTTGAGCGTCCTGCTCTCCGCGTCAGACGGTCCCATTACACACCGTTCGAGTTGTTTCAAGAAGGAGGGGGACGCGGTAGCGCCGCTAGAAGCAGTCGGACCGGCGGAAGACGACGACGTTGATCGAGGGGACAAGGCAGCAAGCACCCCGGAATCGCAGGAACACGTTCAACCTGGCACCCTGCACCGCGCGCCCGTTTCCTCGAAAAACTCGAGGCGGCGGAGAAGGAAAGCAGGTCGGAAAACACCCGGGTTGGTGCGAGGCATGCAGGAACGGATGGCCTTGGCCCGGGCTATGAGGGAACACGACCTGCTGTGGGAAAACCCGGAAACCGACGGATGCGGCTGGGCAGTCTCCGGAAACGACGAGCCCACCAAAGTGTCGGACCGGGACGGGTCTGCCGACAACGAATACACCCTACCGAATGACTCAGACGACCAGTCCGGCAAAGGCTGTCTCGCGGCCCGTTTCTCCGACAGCGACGCGGCTCCTTCGTCGAGCGCCGACGGATATCTGTCTGAAAGCTACTTCTTCCCCCGTAAGCCCGGATTTTGGTCGAGCGTCCCCCTCAGCGAGCTCCTCGACTGCGCCAGCCCGAACCCTCGCGAGCAACACGGCGGCTGGGCTTCGTTCCGGTCCCCCGAAGCAGCCGGCCGCTCCCTGCAAAAAAGGCGGCGGTTGCGGAAAAAGCGAGGGTCAGCCCGCTCCTGCAGAACAGGGCTCGGCGTGGATGGTGCATGCGATGACGGCAGGAGTTTGGACGCGCAGACCGAGCTGCAGCGGGTGGCTTTCAACGGCCGAGACGGAGACGGCGGCGATGGCGGCGGGCGGCCGGGTTTGAAGCGGCGCGCGATGGCCCGCTTCCGCGCCGCGCTCGCGGCCGAGAGCCCCGCGGACGCCGTATTGAGTGCGCGGATCGACGCCCGGCGGCCGCTGTTCTCGGCGCCGGCGCCGTGGCCGACCGGATCGGACTTTCTGTTCGAGGGCGACAGGCTCGACAAGTCGCTTTCGATCCGGGTCCCGCTGGCGGACCTCGCGCCGAAGGCGCACAGATCCGCGCACGCCCGCACCCAGGTCGCCTCGACCATCACCGCCAAGCATTTTTTGTCACGCCGTCGAGCGGCGCCGGCGAGGCGACGCCCCTTTCCTTCCGCCGCGAAAAACAGCGGCAAAAACAACGAAATCAACAAAAACAGCGACCGCACCAACAGCAACAACAACAACAACAACAAAAAGAAGAAGAAACCGGGCCCGAAGCAGCGCGCGCGAGCCGCCGCGGACAAAGACCAAGCCTGCGAGCCCGCGCTTGAGAGCACGTCGACCACGACCCTGGCGCACGCGTTCGACTACCGCAGTGAGCGGGCGGCGGCGGCGGCGGCGACGCGCAGCTTCCCGCTTGCGCCGGCCCCGTCTGCGGCCGCCGCCGCGCCCGCCGAGCCGACGCTGCCGGCGTGGCCGGTCGAAGTCCGCTCGAAGCGCGACTCCTGCCGCAGGTCGGAGGGGGGGGACCGGCGCTACGTCGACGCGAGCACCCGGCGCCAGTTGGTAGCTGCCGCCGAGGCGGTGGCCTTGGCGCATTCAAAAAGGAGGTCCCCGCTCTGGCACCTCTCTGGATGACAGCATAAGGTCCCCCGACCTCACTTGCAGTGTTCGGATGAAGCTAGGGAGGCAGAAAACGGAGAGCGCAAAGCTGACGTGCCCATGATCAGCAGCCCAAAAACCTGCGAGGTAGATCTGGCATGCACGGAAGAAAAACGGAGAGCCCGCCGACTTCCGTGGAAGGTTGCGGATCTGTCCCAGACAGGCTTTCGTGGAAAACAAACAGTTTTGATTTGCGATTGCCTGCACCGCAATGCGCGTAGCGATCTAGCCTGTCTAGCACTGACTGATCACCACTGCTTTTCCTTTTTTCGGGAGCAAAAGAGGAACACGTTTCAGGAACGAGTTTAGTCTCGGAACGTCGGCGCTGTTCATCAGCCGAGTGCCCCACGTATACAGTGGGGAGGAGGTTCGTACTGTTCATGGTGCCGCTCGAATGCTCGGAAAGCAAGTGTCCTTTCTACATTTACACTCGTACAGCTCTTTGCGGTGGTGCCTAACTTCGTGACCGCGAAAGAAGGAAGAAAAGCTCTCTCTCTCTCTCCTCCATTCGTTCGCGTTATGCAAAAAACGAACGTCGAAAGACACCAATCTGTACGCCCATTCGGGATCGCCGGAAACACACAACGACGCACATCGTTCAATACCGCCGAGACAGTCTTCGTTTTCCTCAAACGCGAAACTCCTTGGGGCCAGACAACCGTCGAAAGCCGTGTCTTTGCTCTGAAGACAAGATCGTCGTCTTCCAAAAGTGTTAGCAGAGTTTGAGTGTAGCAGGCAAGGGGGAGCACTCGTCCCAATGGAAGCGAAATCCAGCTACTCCGTTCGTTGTTTCTATTCTTGTGTACCGCCGTACAGGTTCACCTGCGCGTTTAAAACGCACTCCAACAAGCCGCTCGTAAAAAGCATCACCGATGCTTTTTCGCATGAAAGGGTACACCTGCGCGACGAACCACTTGTTTATAATTTGTTCAAAGAAACCCGTTCGAACTTCAACCCAGGAGGGCCAACCGGAGAAGAAAACAGAAAAAGGAAATGGTTCGTTTGTCGTGCCTGCTCGTCGCGGCGGTCGCCGTGCTGGCGATGGAGAAGAAGGGAACCGACCAGCACCTGTGGGGCGACACCGAGATGACCACGCAGCTCTGGCGCCTGTGCAGCCAGGGGAAAGTCAGCGAGCTCAAGGCGCTGCTGGAAGACCAGCCGGACGCCGCGACGATGCGGTCCAGTGACGGGCGGGGGCCGTTGTGGTGGGCCCGCGAGCACAAGAGAAACGACGTGTTCGACCTCCTCGTCGCCAGCGGCGCAGACCCGAATGCGGAAGACATCGACGGCCGCAAGCCGACCGCAATGAACGAGCCAGGGCTCGCTGAGTACGTCAAAGCCGAGCGAGAGGCGAAGCGGCAGCAAATGGAAGACCTCGACATCACCGACGAAGACGAGAGCGAGGACTACACCGACTAATTGCGGCGAGGTTGGCGACGGGTCTCCTTCAATTCTTTTCTTTTTTGCTCTGCTGCACTGAGGTAGAGACGGGAGTTACCAACCGCTCGTTGGGGCGGTGCCGGGGGGGCCCTTGTTTCCTGGATTTTTCCACCTTTTCTGTCTCGAAAATGGCGAACGTCGGCTAGTTCTTGTAGTGTTGCTACAGCGTGCAGCCACAGACAGTTGCAGGAAGATCGTCTACTTCGTCTACTTTGAATGATGCCGAACGAGTGCCCCTCACCAAAGTGTAGACTTGCTGCAAGTTGTACGTAATACCTGCTGGGTCCTCCCGAAGTTGGTGCCGTAGGCTGCAGCTCTGTGCCGAGGTGAGTCTTCTTCATAGTGTTGTACAGTTGGCGGGGACCTGGCTCCGTTTCAAAGAATCTGGCTTGCGGTAATACCGATAGTCTGAACCTGGGGCCTCAAATGATCGCAACGGTGTGTGCGTTTGCATTAACGGGTCGATCTCTCTCTCTCTCGCGTCCATAGCTGCTAGAACGGCTCAACTACCGCCATCGGTGCTGCGAACTCTCAGAGCAAGTGCACATCGACCGGCCTTCGCACTGTACTTTCCGACCAGCGGTAAAGGAGTACCTGTCTATCCCTGCTTCAACAGTTCGCGTACTTGGCGATGTAGGTTTGCGAACCGGGATCTGTTTTTGAGGCAGTACTGTTTTGGGGGCGACAACACATCTTGTTTGTCTTTACGACCTTCTTCTTTTTTCTTTTTGTCAGCAGAACAATCCTACGCACGTTTTTCTGTCTTGTTCACTCACTTCTTCTGAAACCGCAGGCAGACAAAGGCGTTGTGACTGAGACACAACGTTTCGCGGAAAATAGAGTTTAAAAAAACGGCCCGGTTCCTTGCGGCATTCTTTCGTTCTCCCAATCTTGCGGGCCTCCTTGTAATTGTATTGTGACTGCTAAAAAGACGTAGACACGCGTGGTTTGGTTGTGGTCCCAGAACTTTAAGAAGTGATTATATAAATTGATTAGCCGCACAAACACGACGAAGCGCCCGTCTCTTGTATTTGGTGTCCCCCGCCGAAATACAAGACAGTCCGGAAGAAGTGGAGCTGGGCCTGCCTTTGCCACTTTTTCTCTCTCTCATCTCCCTGGATTCATGTGATTCACAGCTTTTGCACCGGCAATGCTACTTTTCTTTGCCTCTTTCATCATTCATTGGCGTTTCGGGACATGCCGACGTGCTTGAGCACAATCCCCCACGGATGGTGGTCCTGGCTGTGACGAGCTACGAACAGCCGCCTGACAAACCAGACTCACACCGCAGTCCTGTCTGCAGACACTCAGGTTCCGCGCTGATGATGGTCCGCCTTATGTGTCCGTGGCTTAAAGGACCGAAACACGGCGCAGACGGGACCAGTGCGGTGTTGAGCACATACCCATTCCAAGCACGTTCTTACAAAACCCACGGAACCCCCACCGGACCTCCTGGAGAAGGTACAGAGGCTGCTAGGGACCATCACCATCGAGATGGCTCGAGCACAGCGGAACCTCGCGGCTACCCGCCTCTGGGAGCTCGCCTCTGGCGCGTCGACGAAATACGATGTGGAACTCGCGAAGGACAGCCGGGAACTCCTGACGAGCCAAGTCGGAACGCGTTTCGCTGCGACGTTGGGGTTTTGGCTGCGGAATCTGACCTGGGTCAGCTCCAACCCCCTTCCCACGACGTGCGCGGAGCTGGATTTCGAGGCATACATACGGGCGAAACTCCCAGGGAAGACTTTCGCCGAGAAAGGGCTGCAGACAGGGTACCTCATGAGGGCCATCAACGACCTAAGCTGCGCCGACTCAGGGGCTCCCTCCTTCCCCGGGAGGTGGCGCTGCTCCCTGCGTTGTCTAGGTGCGCCGGCGATGCCGGGATCTACACACCGCCTGGTCGGAAGACAGAGTGGATGTTGTGCAGTTGGAGACGATCTGCGACCGTTGGAACGATGCCGCGTCCCCGAGTACCCTCAAGACGTGTCCTTCTTTCAGTGGAAGCTGAAGTTTCCCATGAAGGCGCTAGCCGCCGTAGGCCGTGCAATTGCCAAGAAGAAGAGAGCCCGCGACGCGTCAAGACGGTGCTCCCCCGCGAAACGGGCTCGCCCGCCAGCCAGATCGGCCCCGGTTGTGTCAACACACCCTCGGTGACGGCACAGCGGCCCGCTCCGCGCCTCCGACGGAATCCCTACGCCCGCCTTAGAAGTACGGGGTGAGGCGACCGGAATTTCCTCGGAGAGATGGTCCCTGCATTCCAACTCGTCTCTCTCTCTCTCTCTCTCTCTCTCATTCTTTAGACCAGCAAGACTAACAACGGCGGCCACTTCGATTGTGCGCATAAATCACCTAGCTGGGGAAAAGTGAGGAAACCAGCCCCGGTGTCGATGCCAAATCAAACGATTACCCTGGCCTGCAATGACCAAGGCATGCAACACCGAACGCAGCATGTCTGCCAAAATCTGGCCAAAACAAGTTACACAAAACAAAAACAGAGGGGGGCTCTGACGGCCGGCACTAATATTTTAAAGAGAAGGTCTGAGAAAGATGGCAACGGCGGTGTCGGCACCGCTGTACGGCCGAGCCATGGGTGAGTACTCCATAGAGGACCTCAGGATCCTGTTGTCGCAAGAGGAGGAGCGACTGCAGGAGCTGAAGGCGGCCATCAACGAAAAGAAGGCGCAGACCGAAGGCAAAAGCGGCAAATCGCGCGACAAGTCAGGCCAGCGCATCTTCGACGAAAAGGAGATCCAGAGGATCCGGGAGATGTTCAACAAAATGGATACCGACGGAACGGGCGAGTTGGACCCGGATGAACTGACCACAATCGTGAGGGAAAAGCTGTGCTGCGCGATGCCCAAGGAGGAGGTCATCGAGTCGCTGAAAGAGCTCGACACCGACGGCAACGGGAAGGTCAGCTTCGATGAGTTCATCCAATGGTGGGGCGCCGATGTGAACCACTCCCGGTACAAGGCGAACACCCTCCTCGCCCTCAGGGGGAGGCTCCGCGCGGAGGAAGGCATCGGCATGATGGGCAGCTGGAAGAAGCTCGCACTCGACGGGCAGCGGGCGCAAAAAATGGTCACCGCCGACGCCTCGATCCAAATCGGCGACTGCGCGAAGGCGAAGACGTCTGAAATCGCGATGACCGTGCGGCCAGCGGCGGCTGAACCCTTTTTCAACGCGACCGACCGGATTCTGCCGAAGTACAACGTTGTGCTGCCGGAAGACGACGGCTGGATTAGCTTGTCCAAGGAGCCCTCCGCTGAGCTGTGGCGGAACTTCAAGACGTTTTCGCAGGATTACATCGCGTACAGCAAGGTTCCCATTTTTTCTTGTTGTATAAGCACCTGCATTGTAGGATATGCTTGAGGAGACTGCCGAGTCGCGATAGACAAAGGAGGTAAATGTGCTGCAGCCCACACGAAACACAGGTAAATCTGGGTTCAGTGGCGGGCGTAACCGTACAAAAAAGACCCACTTTGTAGTTGTATCGATTTCTCCCCCTCTAGCCTCCTTCGAAATGAACACAAGGCAGTCCCTCGAGTAATTTTAGCTTTTGTGTTGGAAGGCCACCCGGAAGACTGCGGAAATAGCAGACTACCTACCCCCCCGTGCATAAGATGGATGAATAATTCGGGTTTTGGCGGTATTCATCTTAATCAAGGGGGGTATCCATCTTAAACACGGGGGCACTGTAGACAGTGTAGTTGCCTTACACGGGGGTACCTCACCCCTGTGTTTAAGATGGATTGGCATTCTCGCCTGTTATCCATCTTAATCAAGGGGGTTTGGCTATCCATCGTATGCACGGGGGGGAGGGGGTTAGTAGAAGGTAAACAAGCAGAGTACATCAACGTACCTCCATAGCGCCGTAGCTCCGACCCTGCGATTTGTGCAGGCATGCGCTGGCCGTCGATGCACACGTCGACAGCCCTGCAGTGCAAGCTGCCGACGTGTGCTGCTGTGGGTGTGCTCGGATCGGGGCTGCCAAGCGGCTCTTGACTGTCACACCGAGACCAGAACAGCCGGCAGTGCGGACGAGCTATATCCAAAGGCACCCAGTTCACCCCCCCCCTGATTGCTTTTTTTTGTGTTAACAATGCATTGTTGGTACGAAAAATTATATTATTAAATAAGGGCAGACTATTTTTTTTTTTGATCCGCGTCCTAGCGCGCGGAAGATTTTGGGAAACCGTGGAAAAAAAATAGTTGAAAAAAAAAAATTTTTTTCTTTTTGCTGTGGGAAGAGCACAACAGGGTGCCATGGGGGGACTCCAGATGGTCACTGAAGTCCGCGCTTCGGCTGCGGAAACATCAAACCCCGCTCGTGGGGCCAACAACGACACGTCAGCGGAACGCCGGATTAGAAGCTCGCTGCGAATCTCTTATGTGTTTTGAACGTCGCTATGAACGCTTGGCTGCCACAAGCCAGTTATCCCTGTGGTAATTTTGTCACCTCCGGCTTCATCCCTTGAACATGAAGCGAGGCCACAGGATCGTTAGGCCATGCTTTCACACTAACTGTTGCTGCAGCACCACGAAAGCTGTGACGCCGGCAAGCACACCCGACACCGACCGAGAACAAACCGGAGAACCCGCCCGCCTGCCGAGCCTTCCCGGGTGAGAGGAAGTACAGCCTTCAACTGTTTCACCTTGACTAAGTGAGAGTTGCATGCTGATGCAAAAACAGGGCACAAGTAAAGGGAAGCGACACTGCCGTGTTTTTTCGCCATCGATGTTGAGATTGGTGCAGTGAAGGATCGACACCTCCTTGAGATCAACGACCTGTCGTTGTCCTTCATGGAGATGTTTCAGCAGATCCGTCACCCAGACGCCTGCCGAGTATGATGATGATGTGGTGGTGTCGGCTAGGGCTGATAGCAGGAGGACACCGAAGGGGAAGCTCGTCTTTACCTCTTGGATCTGCTTGAACCGAACACGGCGATCGTCAGAGAGGCCGGGCACGGTGTCCAATGAAAACGGCTCGAATTGCCCTCCGCTTTCACGATGGACTGCTCCCAGTCGCAAACAGGGTTTCTGGATGGAACTCCCGCACTGCGTTGCTCAGTGCGCTGTTGGTTTTGCGCCTTCTGCGTTACGATACGGGTAGGCGCCACATCTCCACATCTCTCACTTCCTGCAGTTTTGGATGCTGAGAATACCTCAGCTCTGCGACCCACGGCAAGGCCAACACATTTCTCAGGCTACTTTCTTGTTCTTGCAGGTTCTGAAGGGTGCACCGGGGGATGTCGGCGGTACGGCGCTGGGCAATCACCTTGTTGGTGCCCTCATACTACTGCAACAGCTGCACAGAAAGTGGGAGCCCATCAAGTTTGAGAAGGGTCTTGGCCACTTCCTGATAGAACTTTTTCATCGAAGGCGTTGACAGGTGTTCGAGCTACGGGAACTTTTGCTTCACAACATACCGAACCTCCCGGTACCACGGAGTCCATGGCCTGCACAGACATCCCAAGAGAAACCTCTCTCCACTCACAAATACAACGCTGGGGGGCAAGCGCTTGGTATTCAAGCTGCCACCGAGCGACCGCCGCCTACAGGAGGATGTCGTCAAGGCATTCAAGTCGTGCATCGGGACGGGGAAAAGGTTCCACACCCGGGCCATGAGGATGAAATTCGTCGAGGTCTGGAAGTCATCTGGCGTTCCGCGTACCATCCTCAAGACGATGTACATGTTCGTGACTGGAGATGTGAACCCCAACCGAAAGCCACCTGGCTGAACTCCTCACAACTGATTTCACCCCAGTGATGTTGCATCCCGAAGCTCGTCAAAAGAGTCCCAATACGACGGCTACTGGGACGCCATGGGCCGCGTTCTTGAGAAGTGCGGTACGAGGGGCGTCATGGAGAAGTTTCACGCCTCACGTTTGAGGTCCCCGCAAACATCCGGCTTCTCATGAAAGAAGTGCAGAAGCGGCTTCCAGCCGGTGCCCACGTCCCGTCCGAAACGTGGGTACGATACCAATTTTGGCCGAGTACGCCGAACAACTTGCTCCCAGGCAGTCGCAAGGCCCACGACTAGACGCCTACTACTGTCGGTGGCAGCAGCTCTACGCTGAAGGCTCACCTGGTCCCTCCGTACAACAAAAAGCCTGAGCACATGCAGACGACGGTTATTTCCCAGTGCAAAAAGTCGCCAAAGAATCAAAGTGAGGGGCGCGTACCCCTCCGGGCCCCCACCCCCCGACCGCTTGCCACCAAGACCACCCCCTCCACACATGAACCCACAGGCCAGGTGACTTGCCAAACTATTTTTTTTTTAAAAAAACTACTTTTCGAGACTGGAGGTCCTATGAACATGCAATGTGAATAGCCTCTATTCGAGCCAACCCGGCTTTTCTTCATGAAAAAAGTGTATTGTTTTTGGAAAGAGCCGGGCAAGCTTTTTTTTTTCCTCGCAGAAGGTATGCGGGTGGCAAAGTGACCGGGCGCCGGCCTTCAGGCCGGTGAGTCCGGGTTCGAACCCCGCCCATGACATTTTTCCGGTCGAAGATTGTTTTCGAGGTTTGTTGCGTTTCGGGGTCAAATGTGCCCGAAAATTGCGTTTTTGGCGGAGTTTCTCAGTATCTCGCGGTATTTGGGTCACCCCGGGAAACGGAGTCGGGCGGCCGAGCTTGCCATCACAGGCCAAACTTGCTACGAGAACCGAACTTTGCTTCACCAGAACTCAGCTTCGTGCGAACTTTGCTTCGAACTCAGCTGCGCCCGAACTTTGCTTCGCCAGAACTTAACTTCGCCCGAACTTAGGATCACTCGAACTCATTATCGTCCGAACTGAGCTTCACCAGAATTTAGCTCCGCCCGAACTTTTGCTTCGCCGGGGGGCGGCGGGGGGGGCGCCCACCCGGGTACCAGCGCCAAACTTTTCCCGCACTCGGTGGGTCGGGGGGGGTCCGGGGGGGGTGTCCCCCCGGGTAGCACCGACCTTGGCTTCACCCCCTGGCCGAACTTCGCTTCGTGCCCGAACTGTTTTTTAGTACCAGCGCAGCCTGAGCTTTAACGACCGCCCGAACTTTACTGTTCCCCGAACTTTAACTGCTGCCTCCAGTCTCGCCACGCGCCGGCCTTAGCCGAGCGCACGTACTATTTTTTTTTGCGCGCGCGCGCGGAAAATTTTCCGGGGTCGGGGGACGTGGATCAAAAAATAAAAATAGTCTGCCCTAACGCTAGAAAAATTAGTAGTTGGCAGCGTACTACATGAAACTTACCAAAGCAGGTGAGTTCCGCTAGTGCGCACAAACAAAACTGCGTGCCACTGGGGGCAGCATCCGGTGTGCAATCCGGGCGTACGTATAAAAAAAAAAAAAAATAGAAAAAGAAGACAATCTCTGGCAGCTGCATGGGAGAGCACCGCAGCAGATCAGCTATCGAACGCTTGGAGCTCCCATTCACTGCCTGGCCGAATATCAGTGGAAACGCGACTCAACACCTCACAGGCTCTTTTTGCGATCCCGGACGATGGGCTCTCAGAGAAAATTCTGGAGGACATCAAGTCGCGCATTCTGAGCAATGTCTACGAGCGGCTCGGGCGGGAAATGGCGCCGAACATGGACGACTTCGACGAAGAGGAGACAGAGCTTCTCCGAAAATTCGGCATCGTCGCGGAACCGTGTGCCGACCCTAATCCGGAGGGTGACGCCAGCAGCGGGGCAAGCGCTTGTACTCCTGGGTCTTCTTCTCCTACAGTTTCAGAAGAAAGCGTCCGCAACTTCCGCATCCAGTGCGCTCGTTTGGTGTGCTTGCCGTTCTTTCGTAGCAGTAGTTTTGAACTTGATATGCAGCAACCTTCTGTGACGATAGACAGCACAGTAGTAGTACTGTATTAAGCACGGTTTTTCTGAAACAAAACAGCTTGCACATGTAGCACGAGAAAACACTCCCACGCAAAGAGCACGAATCTTTTACCGGATCACCATCACTGCAGTTGATGCTGGTCGCTCCAAGTTTTGTTCTCAAGTTCCGCCTCCCTTTCTGGCCCAATTATTGTCATACTCGCATGCTAAGCCGAACAGATGAATGGGAAAACAGTGGAATACACAGATGGTCGGAAACCTCAACCAACCCCAAACAACATCCCAGAGTTATTAGAGAGGAGGCGCAGTTCACACTGAGCAACACAGCGAACCAGTTGAGAAACAACAAACAGGCAAAGCATTTGAAAGTCCGTGTGGAGGACGAAGGAGAAGAGGTTGACGGCATCGCGCTCAGTGAGGATTCCGAGGACGGCAGACTCCTGAAACTGCTCATAACCTTAACAGAGTATGCAGTACAATTTATGCTCATGCAATTGATGTGTTCGCAACGTCTTCTGGCCCAGGCCGGTCTTAAATTAGACTACGAGACTGCACTATTGTGCCGTAGAAGGCACAAAACCCACTACTCCATCCGGAGGGGAGTATGATGGAATCCACTTCGAAATAACACACCTTCTTCCCTACAACGATCTATGCTCGTCTGTTCTCGAGCAAATTCTTCAATATCCGCACAGCATGGATAGCGTGCCACCGCGGCTGGCTGCGATCAAGATCGAAATTGACAGTGGTAAACTTGTCTTGCACGGCGTTCTTTTCTGTAGCAGAATGGAGGTGACGGAAATGACAATGGTGTGTCCTCATTTCCTTTTTAGTCGTATTTTGATGCGAAGACCTCGGCAGCTTAATAATATCCGACGAGAACGACACTGTTACTACCCCGTTGCGAACCTGACTAAAGGTTTTGCGGCATACACGCGAGAGTCTTTGCATGGTCTTTCTTCGATTGTTTCAGTGTCCAGGGCGAGGACGAGAGTATTATTGTAGACGGGAGTGAGCCTGCCGTGGCCAATCGAAAAACGGCTTTAGGTGGGTAACATGTGCGGTCTGTGGGAATCGCACAGAGAACTTCGCTCACGGGGGGTTGTCCCGAGCCCTGCTGCACTTTCACAGTCTGAAAGAGAACGCTGGCAGCGTGTTTGGGAGGAGATTAGCTTAATCGATCATGTTCGCTCACTAACAGGCTAACTTCCCCCGGCACGTACTAACAATCATCCCATGACATTCTTCGTTTGTTTATGGCAGGATACACCAACTCTGACCTGAACTATCGCAAAAACATATGGGCAAATATGGGTTGGCCACGCAGCAGACAATATGGGTAAATGCCAAACCCCCCCCCCCTTTGCACTTCATCAGCCAAAAAAAATTCTTAGTCAAGCCCGGGTACTTCTGGGTCCAGGATCCCCCCAAAAACAACTTCTGAGTGTTATTTCTCACCAGATGGGCCCCGTGCCATGCATAGGAGCCCACAAATCCACCCCCATGGGGCGTCTAGTACCCCCACCCCCCCTTGCGGCATGATCCAAAACAGGGTCAAAAACAGGCATTTTTTTCTGATATTCTACTGTGGTGTGGGAATGGGTGGCAAGGGTCGGCACCTGGAGAAAAACGTGGTTATTCTGCTCCAGGTGACCATGGATGCACCAAAACAGCCTTGATAACACCTGTATTTACGTGCGGATTCCTCGTTGCCAGCTCCCAAGACTCGTGTCTGCTCACCACACCAGCCACTGTGCTAATAAGGGGGTTTTGGACGCATTGGGGAGCTTTACCACTAGTTTGTGGCGGTATGTATATATATATCTTCTATAGCGGTATATATATTCTATAAGAAGAGGGAGTTCCGGTATTGGTTCTCCTGTTTCGAGATCTTCTCCTGCTCAGGCCCTATCTCGGAAATTGAACTCCCTCTTCCCCGCAGGAGTTTCAAACAATCGTCGGTCAAAACATCGAGGACTTCGTGCCAAAAGCGTTCCGCACCGCGACTCTGAAGCTGGTCACCGGCGATGTCACGAGTCACCTTACGCGCGTTCTGGAAGACAACGAACCTTATTTGAGCCTCCTCGACGCAGGCGCGCTTCTCCATTTCTTTGCAGAATACTCGCCCGGGTTAGTGGAGGCTGCGGTATCGTCATTGGTGCCCGACGGCGTGCACCGCGGGAATGTAATGATGGTCCCGTTCATGGCGAACATCGTCGACAAGGTGACGACGAAGCTTCAAATTCGGAACCCGTGGACTAGGATCGACGAGGTCCTCGATTACTTCGCACACGACGCGAAGGCAACGCTCGCAGCCAATGCCGGATTGGACGACGAAGGCGAAGGGTACGAGTGGACGGACGAGCTGGAGCAAGAGATTGAAGAGCTCCGGCTGTGGGCCCACTTCTTCACTGAGTGCCTCCGCCAGAAGCTCCGCCTGCAGACGCCGCAGTTCCGCGAGGCGTTCCTGAACCTCGTCGACACCGCGAACATTCGAAGCAAAAAGCACTCACCGATGTGGGAAATGCTGCAGGCCGTCAAGGGTGTCCACCCAAACCTGAAGTCGATCGAGATCACAACGCCCTACGTCAGCGCCAACGTGACGATTACGGGGGAGCTTCAACTGCTCGAAGGCGTCCCGAGCAACGACGTGCTGCAAAAGGTGCGAGAGAGTCCAGAGCCAGCTCCATTCAAGCCAGAGTTTGCGGAGGAATGCGCCCGGCGGAAACGGGAAGTGGCGGACGGTGCGGGGCAGCTCTTCAAAGAAATCCGCAACGCTGTGTCCGAACTCGAGCAGAAAAAGGGTGGTGCCGCAATGCTGAGCAAGGATGGCATTCTGTTTATCACCTTCCTAGTCAAGGCGCTGTGCGACAGACAGTTCCCAGGGCGCGTGGGTGCAAATATCTTCTCACTACTCGTCGGTTGTGTTGACTCGGACGACGACGATGATGACGATGACGATGACGATGACGATGGCGATAAATCTACCGAGGATAACGTAGTTAAACCCGCGAAGAAAGTACCCACCCCCAGAAGCGACGACAGTTACGCGTCCGGCAGCGATTGAAGCGTTTGGCTGTTCGCAGAGTGGTGTGGGGCACTGCTTACGGTCTGTGCCTGTTGGCCATGTCGTGTCGTTGCTGCAAGCACAGTGGCATGTCACTTCTTCGGTGTAATTGACGACACTCCGGATTCAACATCATTCCCGTGAAGTGAGGAGACCGGAAATTCCCCCGAGAGATGGTCCCAGCACTTGAACTCGTCTCTCTCTCTCTCTCATTCCCGCGAAGACGCGTTGTTTGAGTGGTTCGCGGCGCTGAGTTGACCTCGCGGCCCAAACACCAAAGACGAGGCGGCAGGATGTGGAATGAACCACAGGAGACATTTTTGACGGGACTGCCTTTTTGCCCAGGCTGCACCAGGTTCACAACCGACAAGTTTATGAAACACTCTACCACGGGCTGCGTATCACCCTTGGGAGCCCCACTGCTGTGGATCCATCATGATGACGGGCCTTTGCGGTGGATCGACGGACCAGCTTGTCCTCCCCTAGCTTGTGTTACTTTACACGTGTACCACCGGTATCACACAATTCACCAAGCTCCGATTCTCAGCTCACGGGTGACTCTGTCACCCGTGGTTCGGGGAAACGGAACGTATGACATAGAAACCCAATCAACCACCCGATTGGCTAAAAGGATGCCTGGCTCGTCTGCAGGGATCAGCACTGCCTAGTAAAGACTTTGACCTGCAGCGAATTGAGAAGAGGAACGTGCCTCGCCACAGACGAAAAAGTACGAGCCTTTACGATGCTGTAGGTACGAGTTTCTGATGCGAACCTGAAAGATCCGATGCAGTCAATCGATTTTAATTCACCTTTACGGCGTTCTTGGCTTCTGCAACCTGCTTTCCTAACGGAAAGTAAAGAACAGAATCCGAGAAAGAAGTGCCCCCTCTAGCCTCCTTCGAAATGAGCACAAGGCAGTCCCTCGAGTATTTTTGTGTAGGCACCTGCCTTGTAGGAAATACTTGAGAAGGCTGCCAGCTGCAAAAGATCAAAGGAGGTAAATGTGCTGCAGCCCACACGACACACAGGTAAATCTGGGGCGATTCAACAAAAACCACCCCGGAGACTTTGAAACCCCGGAGTTTCAAAGTCTCAAGTTCAAGCGGACTTTCACTCTAAAAAAGACCCACTTTTGTAGTTGTACTGTTTTCTTGAACGGGAAAAACACGCAGTCTTTTATCCCCGAGGTTTTATTATCCCGCAATCGAACCAGGTTGTAATACCTAAGCACATACACACCTTCTCCGGTAGCTCCCGGCTCAGCCGACTCTCGCGGCCTTCTTAAAAGGTCCGTCGCTGCTAGCGGGCCCAGAGAAGGGAAATAAAATCCCCCTCTAGCCTCCTTCGAAATGAGCACAAGGCAGTCCCTCGAGTATTTTACCCCGCCCGGCGGGTCATCAGGGTACTAGTCCATGGCAGCCCCGCTGCCAGGTGGCGAGTGGCTTAGGTAGACCGTCTGCGTGCCAAAGTGGCCCGTACGCACAGTCGGAATTTTATGAGACGAGACCCTTGTAAAATCTTTTTCCTGGTAAGGGGGAGAGGATTTTTACTATAGCGGACTTTTTTCCCACGAAAATGGGGGGGGGGGGACCTACCCACCCCAAGCCCTAAAAACGTCTCTATACGCTGGTTGACAGCTGCACCATCAACACAGCGTGTCCGACTAAAAGTCTTTACTAAAGGTTGCGGCGTCCCGCCAGCCCCACGAAGCAGGCCAGTCATTCGAAGTTCATTGGCCGCGTCTTCTACCGGCTCTGATGCCGTGCAAAGCGCTTGAAAATAGCCAGTTCGCTTGTAGAAAATCGAACCAAGTCGAGCATCCGATGTCGCCAACGCCTGATTCCCTTTGAGCTATCCCCTTTTCATTTGCCTTCAGCGCTTTTCCTCCCGCCCGTGTTGAAGTCTTTTTGTTTCCGAGATCTTGCGTTTGCCTGAGACGGGAGAGATGGGGTGCGGACGGGTCCGGTTGTGCTGGGGGGCCCGGCTCCTGTACCGGGGGGGCTGGTTCCTGTATCGGGGGGGCTGGTACCTGTACCGGGGGGGCTGATTCCTGTACCGGGGGGGGCTGGTACCTGTACCGGGGGGGCTGGAACCCGTATCGGGGGGGGCTTTTCTCGACCTCCACGAGAGGTTAGCATTGACTGTAAACACAAGAGTCTGACGAGGAGCTGACCATTTGCTGACTGCAACCGCATGTTCCACTGCGGTTTCTGAGTCGTGATGGTACCGTTACCTCCCCCCCCCGTGTTAGTGTCGCCTCCGTTTAGCCCTTGTCAGTGTCGCCTTTTTGCCTGAAAATGCGAGGCGACACTAACACGGGAGACGGTTCTCAATAGGGTTCCCTGTATTTGCATGAAGAATGTCTCTTCCTCACCAACGGCTTCCCGTGTTAGTGTCGCCTTTTAGGAAAAGGTGCCTTTAGGTAGGCGACACTAAGGGGGGGGTAGGTATAGAGTTCTCTCTCTTCAATTCGGACCTTCGCAGGCAGGCGCTTCGTTTTGGATGTGCGTTGACGGTTGATCCTCTTTACATTTGTATAAGCACCCGCTTCGTAGGAAGTACTTGAGGCTGCCAGTTGCGAAATCTCAACGCGTGTTACTCATCGTCATGCCGATGGCCCCCCACTATCGAAACAATATTACAATCTCAAAGGAGGTAAATGTGAAGTAGCCCACACGAAACACATCGGGTTTTGTGGCGGGCGTAAGCGTTCATAAAAGACCCACGTTGTAATTGTATTGTTTCTCCTCTCTCTAGCCGCCGTCGAAATAAGCACGAGGCAGTCCCTCGAGTATTTTCTGGACGAATCCTGGTCAACCACATGCACACACACTGCGTCTTTATTCCCTTCACAATGCTTGGAGCCACCCGGGCGGCGTTCCGAGCAGGAAGAAAAATGGCAATCCACGTATTAAAGCACCGACAAGCAAATAAAAGCAGAAAAGCAGAAAAATAAAGTGGGCGGGAAGGGCGCAGGAACCCGAGCTGCCGCCCCATTTTGAGGCCGCGGAATGGCGAACGGCGACGTGGTCGCGGTTCATAGCAACACGGAGGGGAAGTTCTTCTTCGTGGCCATCCGGGATGAGATGGCCCGGCTGCTGGTCGTCGTGCCGATGGTAGACGCGAAGGGCAGCAGCGGCTTCCCGAAGAGGTACGAGGCGGCGAAGACCCGGAAGCTGGTGATTCCGCGCAACGTGATCCTGTGCCCAGTCGGAGCCGAAGACAGCAACGGCGGCTTCACTTGCACAGCCAACGACCACAGCCGCGTCGTCGCTGCGATGAAAGCCGTCACAGCGAAGCCCGAACAGCCACAAAGCGACGAGACCCCCCCCCAACCCCAACCCCAAGCGACCGCGGCCCCGGCAAGACCAAGCCGAAGCCCGAGCTCTTCGTCGTCGAGCACCGAATCGGATGCAAACGAAGAGTCGAGCTCCAGCAGCACGTCGACGCACGCAACGATCCCGTCACCTATCAAACGGACTGCGCCGAAGAGGCCGGCCCCCCCTCCGCCGGAGCCGTCCGCGAAAAAGCCGAAGCCGGCACCACCCCCCGTCTCGAGCCCGCCTGCTGTGACGGCTGCGCAGGAAGCGAAACAGATGATCAGCGTCCTGCGGAAGTCGCTCTGCGTGAAGAGCTTGATGTACGGCGGCGCCGAAGGCACGTCCGACATCGGAGGCATGCGGCCCCGCCTGCTAGTCCTCGAGAGGAACCTCAACAAGCTGACGGACGCCGAAAAGCTGTCGCTGCGCGTCTCGATGCGCAGCAGCATCGACGACTCGATCTGCGCCCTCCAAGTCACGAACCCGCCCCTGTTCGCATCCGCGTTCTCCCTGTTCTACCGCCTCCTTGGCCCCACGACGTACATGTCTGCACTCGTCAACCTCATTCGCTCGCAGCCGACCGACATGGTCGAGCCGAGCATTCGAGAAGCATTCGGCCAATACCCGGTCGTAGACGACCTTCAAGACGAGCCGTCACCATCCTTGCCCGGCTCCGTCGCTATGCCGCTGGAGTCCAAGCAGCAGCAGAAAGAAGTCATCGAGCTGTGACCTTTCATTTCCAGTACAGGAATACAGAGCCGTCTGCGCAGATACCACGAGTACCGCATGACAATTAGAACGAACAAAGAGGACCAATCTTATTATAGCGCCGTTTTGGTGTGCCCCGGGAGGGTAGGGTCGTGCGTACACGCGCCTTTTCCCGGGATGGTAAGTAGTCGTGTCGTATTTGAATGCGAAAGGAACGGCAGCGCACTGCCAAGCATTCATCCGCACAGTGACCGCACTGCCACCATTCGGATTCTGGCGACGTTTGCGCTCTAGTTCAGTTCGGTCCCCTCCAGAGACCGGACTAGTTCTCGGTTTGATTGAGCCCCGGCCACGCCTAGTTTACCCGGGGACTTTGGCCTAAGGTCAGAGGTCCTTCGTCGATACCCTCCGAAAGCTAGTGCAGCCACAGCTCCCCGGGATTCGCCTGTGCTGTGGTAGCACGGGTGGTACTGGCTGTGACGAGCTACGAACAGCCGCCTGACGAACCAGACTCACACCGTGTCCTATCTGCACACTCAGGTTCCGCGTTGATGATGATCCACCTTTTGTGCCCGTGGCTTAAAGGACCGAAACACGGCGAGACGGGACCAGTGCGGTGTTGAGCACATATCCATTCCAAGCACGTCCTTGCAAGCCCCGCCCTCTCTTCGCGGGTTGGTGGGCGTATTATCTGCAACAACCCCGGGAAAGATTGCCCTGTTTAACGGGATAAGGAAGTCCTCCTCCCCCTTTTTTAGACCCGTGTTGCACGCATGTTTCCGTGCGATCAGTTTTTCCTAGTGCCGGGAAACCCGTTCCCGACGCAACGCGGGCTTTTGCCTCTTTTCCTTTTGGTTGAACGGATACAGCCGGCCGGGCTCCCACGCAAAAGCATCAAGCAGCGGCGCACGCTCAGGCTTGGCCCTGGGCCGATCCTGGACACACTCAAAGCTTAACGGATTCGGCGGTACCACGTTCTGCCCTCAAGACTTCCGTGTACTAACGAGCAAAAATAATGAAAAAGGCGAACCAAACTCGATGCCGAAGAAGATTCAAACCCTTGCTTCATGCCGTGCCATGGAGTTGCGGCGGGGTGAAATATTTCGAGACAGAGGAATATCGGACTCTTCGCGCTTTCGCTTTCTTTATGTCAGTTGTGCAAGGAGGCAAATTTGGGCACTTTTGTTCGAGGAAAGGAAACGTTTTCGCCACTTGGTTGAGCATACTCATGAACGAGATGCCCAGTGGGTATCCGCGATACGGGCGATCCCCGGATCCGTTCCACTTGTAGGGTGCTATTCACGCGTCTTTTGTTTTGCAACAAGCATGCCTCGCAGCGTCTCCACGAAAGTGAGGCGTGGAAGCTGCTTCGGCTCTACATGAAGTTCAGTGGCATGCAGTTAGCCGTCCAAGCATGCACGAGCGGGAACTCCAGCAGTTTAGATTAGATTGCGAGTTTCGTGTGTCTTGCTGCGTTCGGTTGCTGGTCCCTCAGGCAGGGGTTCGTTGCACAGCAGACTTATCGCAGTTAGCTGGAAAGTAATAGAACGACTCACCTTTCGTCCCCTCTTCTTTCGCTTGTTCGTTGACAAGTCGCCGGCACGGGTTTAGAGGCTTGAGCGAGACAATCCGGTGAGTTAGGGAAACCACAATCACCATCACTCCAAACGCTGTTGGCATACCGAAACCGGCTTTATGCGCTTTTTGAATTTTGAATGCTGCCATCGTATCACACAATGGCGGAAGAGCATCACTTCGTATCAGTGAAAGCATCATGTTAGTAGCTTTGGGAGAACACGCGGCCTCTCGCCTGTGCACCCTTGTCTATTCAGATGGCAAAGAAGCAGCGAGGGTTGCGGGTTGAGTCGGAAGGGTCGTTGTGGAACTGATGTTATCAACGAAACAAACGAACACAGAGAAACGAAACGAACCCGCAGGATTCAGAACGGAGTCGGGAGGGCTTTCATGGGATGCATCAATCTCAGAGATCGCCGCGCGACGATGTCGAGATGGCATCTTTTTCCGCCGCTCCACGCGAAAACGCCAGCAGCTTGAATGGCTCGTTCTCGGCGCACCTTGCGCTTGCACCCGTCGGCAATGCCAACAAGGAGCTCCAACCGGCAACTGAACCCGATGCGACGGCCCGCCCGCACAGGATGTCTCCGAGACAACGTTTCAAGGAGTATCTTACCCGGCTTAAACCTCTCACTCCTGCAGCATCCTCGGCGCAGGCCGCATCTGTGCCCAAAGCGACCTCCAGTTCCCGAGCCAGCCCCTTTGGGCTCACACTGGCGTCGGCTAAGACATTTCACCAGACCCACGGTTCCGCCTCTACAGCCAGAAGAAGCAACCCTTACGCACCCCCCGTTAACATGGGCGTCAACACAGACCCCGTCACATCACTCAATTACAAGTCGTTTCTCCTTTGGCTGTTCATGCTCCTACAACTCTTGACGTCAATCTTCTGCTACGTACAGTGGTTTCGGCATCAAAGAGATGATCTGTCGGCAGCCGTTAATGCTTACGTTGCGTTCATGGTACTCGGCTTAATCATCTTCTTTGGCATAGTTACACCTGTGTTATTGACAACCCTGAGCGGTGACGTTGCCAAGGCGGAGGTGCGAAGAAAGCGGTTCTTCTCGGTGTTCGTTCTGTGGCTCGCACACGACCTGGCCATCTTTATTGTAGAGTTCGTGGCGTTCATCGAAGTGGGCCTCGTGGACTTCTATCAGATTCTGTCCTTCTGCTTCTCGGTCGTGGCCGGCACGATCCCGCCTTGGTACGTGTACCTGCGTGTGACGACTGATTTTCTCCACGCAACGTACGCGGTGCGTGCTCCAAGCGGGCTATTCATGCAGCCTCCAGAAGCCCACCACCTGCTCCTGCGGCAACCGTCGAATCCGGAGGGGTTTGGCGATATTCGCACCGCAGAGGCCAACGAACCTGCGCGTGCGTTCCGGACACTTACCAATCTTCATATCCAGCTGGTGTCGCAGAACCCGGGGTTGACTAAGGGCCAGCTCGCAGCGGCCCTGCGCAAGGAGATAGCGTCTGGGCGACACTCCGCCCTGGAGCAGAATGTCATGTCCCGGTACGTCGCCAACACGAATGCTTCGGATCCCCACCCTGCTGCCGTGAGCGAGCTGCAAGGGCTCGTCAGCCAGAGCCAGAACCCCATATCCAGCTGGCAAAGCGGCGCTGCCTCTGCTGCGTCTGGTCCGCCGACGTGAGCGAGAAAACGCTGCGTTCGAATGATGCTAAAGGAAACAATGCATCTTGCGCTTCGGGTGTCTGACACTGTCTGTTTACTACAGCTTTCCACGACGCGCAGTCAATCTTAATCTCGCTCCTAGATGTACCGACCTCCGCAACTCGCCACCGCAGGTACCGTCACTCGCCTGTATTCGTTCAAACAGCCATTCTGGCCGACGCTGGAATCTGGACACAGCGAATTTTCAAGTTTTACAGGCGATGCCAGAAAGTGGTTCCGCTGGGTAAGGCTGCCAGCAAATGCTGTAGTTACTGTCGTCCATATGCTCAGTTCACCTTTTTTGTTAAGAGTCGAGTCCACAAGTCTTTCTTCAACAAAGACGGGTTGATCTCAGATGATCAAGACCCCGTCTGTGCCACCACCGTGCTATTATTCGGCAGCCCAACCTTTGTGTACTAGCCTGCAGCATCGCTTTTCCTCTCTGTCGTAGTGAATTCTTGTTTGTTGACGCGATGTGTTGCCGCCTACGTAGAGGCTTCTTGTGATTTACTCTCGTTTCATTTCATGTCTTCCATCTTGAGTGTTTGCGGAACAAGCGTACACATTGAACCCAGGAGTGCGGCGGCTTCATAGCGGCAAAAAGATCTTGGCCAGTAATAGCTGAAACACGACAAGCACCGAGTAAGTGCTTCGGGAATAAGTACGTGCGCTCGGCTAAGGCCGGCGCGTGGCGAGACTGGAGGCAGCAGTTAAAGTTCGGGGAACAGTAAAGTTCGGGCGAAGCTAAGTTCGGGCAATGCTAAGTTCTGGTGAAGCTAAGTTCGAGTGATGCTAAGTTCGGGCGAAGCTAAGTTCGGGCGAAGCTAAGTTCTGGTGAAGCTAAGTTCGGGTGAAGCAAAAAGTTCGGGCGAAGCTATGTTCGGGCGAAACAAAGTTCGGGCGAAGCTAAGTTCGGGTGAAGCAAAGTTCTGGTGAAGCAAAGTTCGGGTGAGCAAAGTTCTGGTGAAGCAAAGTTCTGGTGAAGCAAAGTTCTGGTGAAGCAAAGTTCTGGTGAAGCAAAGTTCGGGTGAAGCAAAGTTCTGGTGAAGCAAAGTTCTGGTGAAGCTAAGTTCGGGCGAAACAAAGTTCGGGCGAAGCAAAGTTCGGGCGAAGCAAAGTTCTGGTGAAGCTAAGTTCGGGCGAAACAAAGTCCGGGCGAAGCTTAGTTCTGGGTGAAGCAAAGTTCGGGTGAAGCAAAGTTCGGGCGAAGCTAAGTTCGGGTGAAGCAAAGTTCTGGTGAAGCAAAGTTCGGGCGAAGCTAAGTTCAGGCGAAACAAAGTTCTGGGGGAAGCAAAGTTCGGGCGAAGCAAAGTTCGGGTTCTGGTGGCAAGTTCGGCGCCAGTACCCGGGGGGGAGGCCCCCCCGGACCCCCCCCGACTCACCCGGGGTAAGCCAAATACCGCGAGATACTGAGAAACTCCGCAAAAAACGCAACTTTCGGGCACATTAGACCCCGAAACGCAACAAACCTCGAAAACCATCTTCGACCGGGAAAATGTTATGGGCGGGGTTCGAACCCGGGCCTACCGGCCTGAAGGCCCACACCCGGTCACTCTGCCACCCGCATACCTTTAGGAAGGGTAAAAAAAAGCTTGCTCCGCACTATTATCTAGTCCAAAAACAATACACTTTTCGCAACTTAGAAAAGCCGGGTTGGCTCGAATAGAGGCTATTCACATTGCATGTTCATCGGACCTCCAGTCTCGAAATATATGAAAGCATATGCAAGTCCATCCGGAAGGGAATTTATGAAGGAGTGCATGGAATTCTGTTGATAACCGTAAGTAGAACGACCACGTGTGCCCTATTATTACGGGACCGAGCACGACGAGCAACTGAGCAATCAGATCGAGCAGCGCGGATATTCAAGACAGCGGCTCTGTCGAAAGGAAAAAGAAGGAAGGGGATCCAAATAAGCTGGTGCGGACAACATGACGCAACTTCCGGACAGGAAGGTGCTTGAAGATGAGGTCCGACACAGCGTGAAGCAGATGCGCGAGGAAGGCATGAAGGAGATCTACCAGCAGCGGATGCTGAAGCTGAAGGCCGAGGCTGGGCGTCTCGGCGTCTTCTCCGACGGCATCTTCCCGGAGTTCACACCACAGCAGTTCGTCGAAGTCGCATGGGGAACGGGTGACACCGAAAACGTGGCGCTGAACGGCAACAAGCTACCACTGGACGCCCTTCAGCCGAAACCATCGTACATGTTCGAAGCCTCGGACGGCATCTTGTACTGCCTCGTCGCATTTGACTGGGAGGCGAAAACACTGCTTTGGTGCCGATTTAACATCGAAGGCGACACGAAGTTCTCAACAGGCCGCGACTGGTTCCGGTGGCAGCCGCCGCATCCGGAAAAGGGCACCGGCACTCACCGCGTGTTCTTCTTCGTGTTCCACCAGAAGGAGCCGCAAGACTTGGCGAAGCTGAAAATCATATCGAAATTCTCACGTGAAGGCCGCTCCGGTTTCGATCCCAAGAAATTCGCGGACAAGTTCAACCTCAAAATCGTCATTGGCATCAACTGCGCCTCCACTGAGCACGCCGAAGTTGCTGACAAGTTCCGACTGTCTCTGAAAGACACTGCAGACCTTCAGGAAAACGAGGGGAAGGATAGCCCCATCGCAGATCCCTGCTCGTAGGTTTGTGTCTGTCATTTGCCTAGCATTCCAGAAACGCTATTCGGAGTACGCAGCGTAATTGCGTAGTTGTTGTCGTGGTCAGTGCCATCCTCAAATGCTGCGAAACTGAGGAATGTCTTAAGCTCACGGTCCAAGTTTGTTCAGTCATGGACCATGAAATGGGCTGTCAGGCCCCGCATCGGATCATTAGCTCTGCCCCAGAGCACCCACAATTCAATACACATCATGGACCACAGCTAAGCGAAGGGCCTTCGTCGCCGTTTCCCTGCTACTAAGAAGGTAGCTCGAAGCTGACATTCTTGGTTGAGACGAGTAGAAGCTCCGTTAGAAGTGGCATCGAATGATGAGCTTCAAGTTCGCTTCTCATCGACTGCTCTGCGCTTGCTTCGTTGGATTGATGAGGGCATTCGTGTCATGCTCTTTGCCGAAGCGCGTTATCGCAAGAAAATTACAATGCATTGTGCATTAACTAAGTACCCGCACCGAGTCTTGCTCCACCAGAGAGGCCTGCTGTATTTTCACAGATGCCCGCGTGCATGCGCAGCTCGCACAGTTCTTGCTCTTCTCCCGCTAACTTCTGCGATGATTTAATCCCGATTGTGTCTTGTGACTGCATCGTTTGCTTTGTTTATAGGCATCATCCTTCTGATGCTCTTGTCCCGCAGGATTGTGTCATAGAAAGCCAACTTCTTCCGAAGACAGCTGTCTGCTTACATCCAAGGTCCAACTTGATCTGCCTGACGAAGGCACAGAAGGTGACCAGGCTGATAAGACCATTGGGCATTGAGTCTTTCGCTGGAGTTTGCTCGATGCACCCACGCGGCGTTGATAGGGGCTGGCCTTTTGACGGCATGCCGGCTTGTTTGGTGAACTCACCTGATCCCTAATAATGAGCGAACGGGTCTCAGGCAGAGCACGCAGCGACCAGGCGTCTTGCCGAACCTGGCCACGCAAACAAAAGGCTGCGGTGATGGACGCGTCGACTAAGAACCGGACGCTTCAGTTGCCGTGTCGCTTCTTAGTCCACAACAATACGTAGGCGGGTGCCAAGACTGGCCAACGCATGCTTTCGTCTTTCATTTCTGCAGAAGAATGAAAGAGCGTGACTCCTGCTTGGACCGTCGTCCCGATATCGGGGCCGGAAACAAAGAGGAGGCTTACTTCTTTGTCACACAAGGTCCCCTCGCATCAAGACCTGTGCTCTATGAACGGTAATAATGGTGCCTTGCAAGTAATCTCTTCATCGGGATGAAAGCGCTTACGCGTACACCATACGCATACGGGTCGACCACCGATGTTACTGTGAACAAACCAGCGTTACCGGCAGGAAACGAAAAAACGGCGAAGGGGGGATGCCGCGGCCTAAAGTTATCTTCGTCACGGGGAATGCGAATAAACTGCGCGAAGTGAACGCGATCCTCGGAAAGTGCATCGACGTCGACAACCGGAAGGTCGACCTGCCGGAGCTGCAAGGCGAACCTATAGACATCGCGAAAGAGAAAGCCCGCGAAGCCTGCAGGCAAATCGGCGAGCCTGTCTTATGCGAAGACACGTGCCTCTGCTTCAACGCGCTGAAAGGATTGCCGGGCCCGTATATCAAGTGGTTCCTCGACAAGCTGGGGCCCGAGGGCCTGCCCAAGCTTCTTGACGGCTTCGACGACAAGACCGGCTACGCTCTGTGCATTTTCACGTACTGCGAGCCGGGGGGAGAGCCGACCTGCTTCGAAGGAAAATGTCCCGGCACCATCGTTGCGCCGCGCGGCTCGACCAAGTTCGGATGGGACCCCATCTTCTGCCCGGACGAGCAAACGGCAGGCGGCCCTTCCCTCACATACGCGGAGATGCCGGCTGAGCAGAAGAACGCCATATCGCACCGGGGCCGGGCCCTTGCCAAGGTGCAGGACTTCTTTGTCGGTTCCGAGCCGGCTAGCAAAGTGCCGAAGACGCAGTGACACGGGCGGCCAACTAGTCTCAATGATGCTCGCTTCAGCACATACAGTCCACTGACCGTGAACGTCTGTCAAAGCGTTTTTCCTTGATAATCCGTGTTTGGTAGGCGGCAGGGAGGACAGAGGCGTGTTATTGAGTACGGCAGTACGTGTGTTCACAGCGTCGACTAAACGCTTCTTAGTGCACAACAAGGGCTGGTGCCAAGCCTGAACCAACGCATGCTTTCATCTTTCATTTCTGCGTAAGACTGAAAGAGCGTGACTCCTGCGCGGTCCAGTAAGTGTGGGACCCTCGTCCGATACCGGGGCCGGAAACGAAGAGGAGTTTGACTTCTTTGTTGTTGCCTTTCCTGGGGGATCTTCCACGGAGCTCAATACCGGCAGCATGTCCTCGAAGCTCGTCTGTCACCTTTATACATAGAGGTGCACAGAACAAATGTTACCGTGTGGTGCTCATTTTGAACGTATCTCATCCGTTTGGCACATTTTCATTGAATCCAGCTCAACCACTCAATTTTGTAGAAAGTTAAGGACCAACCACAGCACATCGGACTGGTAATGAGGTGAACCCAGGCAGGCGGTGCAATTGATTGCCACATAAACTGAGAAAGAGAGAACTTCTTAGTAGAGAACTCGAGGAGAAGGGCAGAAGAGAACCTTCAGCAGCAAAACGACTCGTGTTCAAGCCTAGGCATGCAACGGACTCGGATACGCGCTTATGTCCTACTCCATGCACCCATGGCATACTTACTTGCACCTTTCTCATGAATGGCAATTTCACGAGAAGGTGCAGGTAAGCCACTCCTACACCGGCGTGCTAGTCTTCGCGATATTTATAGGTCCAAAAAGAAGGTTGAAAGAAAGAACAGTGAAGAATGATGACACACGTTATTTATAGGTTCAAAAAGAAGGTTGAAAGAGAGAACAATGAAGAATGATGACGCACGTCTCATTTTCCTGTGGCGACTAAGCTGCGTCGTGATTGTGGTGGGAACATTTGGGCTTGTTGTAAAAACGGGGCGGCAATCAGAGTTAACAGGCAGCGTTGAGTGGCACAGCAGTCCAATCGACTGGTGTGAGGAAAACTATGAGGTGACAGAACACGTGGCAGAATTTTGGAATGCCATCAGTGGCGTGTTTGTCTTCCCTGTTGTTTTTGCAGCGTGGTTGCTCCACAAAGGCATGCGCAACTTAGTGGAACCGCACTTCGGGTTCTGCTTGCTTACCCTGGCTTGCGTCGGACTGGGATCTTTCTACTTCCACGCTACGCTTTCAAAGCTCGGCCAGGTTCTTGACGAAATCACGATCTGCTGGACGAATTACTACGCCATTCTAATGGTGATGCCTCGCAAAGAACTGGAAGAAGTCGTTGGCGTCACAGGGCGCGCCTTGATCTTCTCTGCTGAGACGCTGATTACTGTGGTTCTGGTCACTCCTATTTGGGCTATTCTGTATCCGTGGGTGTCGCACGTGTTGACCGTCGCCACGGTGGTTCTCCTGCCCTGGGCTATCATCACCCAGTTTCGCAACAGCAAGCACACCAACGAGGCCACTTCGCGGGTGCTCAAGCTCGCACTCACGTCACATTGCACGGCGGTGGCATGCTGGTTGGCGGATCGGTTGTTGTGCAACCAGATAACCTCTGCCCTTGGGACGTATCCTCAGCTTCATGCGTTTTGGCATGCCTTTGTGTTCTTAGGCGCGTACTTCACCATCGTCAGTGTCACTTGGGTGGTATGTGAATCTTACTTGCTGGCTAAACTTCCTGCTTACAACGATGTCAGAAAGCGTGCTATTAAAATGACGAATTTGTGGGTGAAACCACAACGAAGCAGTTAGAAGGAAACAAACTGCATTTCTACCCAAAACCTTCTTCCAGAGCTCCCTACAGGCGCCCCACAATCCAGTCTTTGAGTCAAGCATAGAAAGCGTTTCCAGCTGGGCCGTGGCCCACGCGATTTCCTGCAGATAGTCGCCATCGAAAATATAAACTTGCACAGAGATCAACGAGCGATGGCTACACGGCAAGCATAATGCACTACCAAGGCATTCCGTACACAGACATCCACGAAAAGGTGTAAGCGGGCGTGAAAGAAGCAATTCGCAGCAGCTATACATCGCGAGTTTGCGCGTGCACAGGGCGTATCGCGGTAGGATGTGTGAACATGTGCGGATCTGCCTCCAATGGTCTGCCCATCATACCTTATCAGCCGGGGCCTGCCCACCATCACCTTTCGGCCATTCGGCAATCAAAACGAACTAAAGCTTCTCTTTTTGCCGCGATCATTCTTTCCCTCCACCCTCCCGAGATCTTGCTCCCCGAAAGTTGCAATAATCTCCCAGCGGGGGTCAGATCGACGCGCGAGCCTTCTTCGTTCTGTAGTTCGTGAACAGAAGATGCAACGTGTCTATCCAACGCGGCGAATCAGTGCGCAATCGAACAGTACCTCTTTGATTCAGGTACTGTTTATTGCTGTTGCTTTGCTGTCCCATATAAAAGTGACGATTGTTGTCGTAACATCAGCGTGTAATACGTTGTTGAGATGAAGAAGAAGCCATGGCGTGTTGTCCGCACAGTTATATGATGCTCAACGAAGGGAGAGAAGTCTCCCTTCTTTGGCTTTTCAAGGCTTCTTGAATCTACCTGTGGGTCAACTTGAACAACCAATCTTATTTTGACAACACGTTCTTCGGGTACCGATCCCTGCCACGGGCACCGAACAGCCAAGGCGACGAGGGAACCTTCCAAGACAGCAGGGAGGACCAATGGCAGCGAAGTGTTCGGGAAAACCCCTCATCATACCACCCAACGGCTCTGACGCACATGTTGCGCAATGGTGAGCGCTGGTTTCTACCACCAACGACTGAAGCCATGCCGGACGCTGGCGTCTATTACGAGCATGCGTGACACATCCGTGTCTTGAAGGTGATAAGAAAGGCATCGACTCACTCTGTCAAGTGACGACCATAAATGCGACATTGCGCCATGTTTGCCACATGGATGTGCGCTTCATAATCGTCGACGCTTCGAAACTTGCGCGTTGCAGATTCTAGCAGCTTGTATTAATGGACAGATACGGCAAAATGCAGCAAAAGCATGTGCAATGGCGTTGGCCGGACAGTGACCAAAGCTGTCATTGGAGAGGGTTCTGACGGTTCTGGCCCGGCTGATGGGATTAAGGAAGTCAACTGCTCGGTCATGCAGGTCGCATTCCAGTACCGAAGTGCTGATGCGACTGACTCCTGCAGGGGGGTCTTATTGTTTTTTTGATAGCGGCACAGGGGCACGGAAGGGAACATCTCGGGAAACAACGATTGCAGAAGTAACGGAGAAGTAACCAGAAGCAACGAAAGTGCAAACAGGGCACCCTTGTCGCTTCTGCAGGCTTCATTACGAGCAGTCTCATCGTGTCAAGAGATGGACCTTCTGAGCCTCGCAGGTTCTTTGTTACGAACTATCCTCATTAAAGGCTTCCTGAGGCTTGTAGGCTGTACGATACTAACAGATTGTTACAATGAGAGAGCGTATTGACTTCAGCGCGTCTTTCTGTGTTTAAAAGAACTGGTCACAGCCTCTTGCTTCTTGCATCTGTCGCATTTCCGTTCGGCGCAGAGTGCGTCGCACCTGCTTTCGCAGGTGCCGATATCAAAAAAATAAGGAGAACTATTTTGCCGTCAATTTCGCGGAGGAACCAACCTGCTGCTTCCACACATCAAGTGCGCTTTTAGTTTCAGTGGAAGTCGGGCACTTAACCCCGGTACGCAGTTACGAAGACTGGCGAGTACCATAGCTCGCGGGAGCGACCATCGTACGTCGTGGCATGGTGCATGTATTGCAGCTTGTTGATCGACTAATCCAGCAAACCTCATCGCGGACAAACACCGTATCATTTCACACAATCGGTGTAGCACTTGCCAACAGCTTGCAAGCTACACAGCTGCAAACATTTGCAAAAAATAAAAACGAGCGTCCCGCGTGGAGCGGACGACGACATGCTATTTGTCAACAATTCTTGCTCCAAACTGGAGTTGTTTTACTTTTGACTCTTGAACGGAGTAGTGCAAGCCGCAATGTGCCAACACCTGGTATCCGGCAGTAGCAAACAACAGATTTACCACATCAATAGGGAACGTGTCAGTTAGACTTTGGCGGACAATGCCCGCACGGTGCACTAGTCAAGGACTTTTTTGACTTTGACTAGTGGTTTTACTAGTCAAAATTTTGACTAGTAAAATGACTAGTGCCACTAGTAAAAATGACTAGTGCCACTAGTAAAAATGAATAGTGCACTAGTAAAAATGACTAGTGCACTAGTAAAAATGACTAGTGATTTAGACAAAATCCACCTAACCTGGACCCAAATCCTGGGTGTTTCGAGAGTTTTCGAGGGGTTTCACGGCACTACCGTGATCACCGGTGCCCAGACACCACAAACCACCTGGGCAACCCCAGTTTTCGCGAGAGACAGGCAGAGTTGCGAGGTTTTTGGTTGGTTTCTTGGAAAGTTCCTGAGCTTGTATGGCTTAGCAAACATAGTGCAAACGACAGTGCTATCCCTACGGTGAGGTCAGAGACATGTCGTGACAGGTCTCAGACACTGGATAATGCGGGCTTCCGACCACATTCAAACTCTCGTCCGTAGATTCGGCTTGTCGCTCATGGCGCTCCTATCGCCTTGGCATCGCACCACACAGTGCATTTACAGTAGTTCGTGGGTTCCCTAAAACCCACGAAGAAACGAGAGATGGTCGGCAGGTCTTCTTGCCGAGCTTCCCAACATGAATGTGCAACAGGTGCTGGCTTTGTCCGCCTGCGAACTGTTTGCATGCAAGGCTTTGTGTTGTGCACATTCCACAAATAGTTGCTCACTGCTATGTGCTCCGCTTTCTAGTGTTGGAGGCACTCTCTCATTGCGTGCTTGGAGACTTCCTCTTTCACGCCGCCGCGGAAAACCATGTGGCGCGCGCGTTGTGTGCCAGTCAACACGTCGTGGTGCTTTGTCCGGGCATTTCGAATGCCTGGAAGTCACGTTTCTTTGTCTTTTCGGGACGTGCAGACGACCATTAAGCTTTCGTCGGGTGGGACACCAGCAGGTTCTGGTTTCTACTCGTCGGTCTACCGCACGGTGAATCGCGTAGCCGGTGTACTTTTTGTGGAAACAGCTTCTTTCGCATCTTCGGTTGTTCGCATACGACGATATATAAATCACCGCCTCGGAGTAGCTTGAACTCACAACGCACTGTCTATCGGGCATTGGGAGCTACTAGCATGAGGCAGGCAAGCTATATAACACTTCTAGTAGGCAACAAATTCCCAGAAACTCCCCGTACTCAGCCGTGGTGCTCGCCTGCCTTCATGGCACTTGCACTTTACAGAACTCAATACTCAGTGGGGGAAGAGTGGGGGTGGGTGGCCCACCAAAAAGGCGACCACAGTCTGCATGTTCAGCCGCAAAACACAAACCGACGAGTAATCGTGACTTATTCCTGCAGAACTGGCTTTGTTGAATGACGCTCGTGGCAGACAACTGACCCCCAGCTTTCGTCTATCGCACAGTAAGGAATCGCGTTGGGAACTGCGTTCGGAAAATCATTGGACCGGAATTTCTTTGGACCAGAATTTCTTTTTGGACTTTTTGGAGGTTCTGAAAGTTTTGGACTTTTCCCTGGGATTTTCACTTTTTGGCGGTATTTTGAAGTCTGACCCAAGCAGCTTTTGCACTCGTTTCGTGTTTCCGTTACACAAATGATGGGACCGGCAGAATGTACGAACATTTCAAAGCTTCCCGAATTCCGGGCCGAAACGCGTCCAAATTGGTTCAGGTTACCTTTAGTTTCTGTTTGTCCTTAAAACCCGTGGTGCACGATCATGACTATGGGCATAGCCTGGGTCGCGTAGACAAGCAGCTCGGGTGAGCATGGCGGGGGCGACTCATGAGATTGCCCCCGTCGCCGACCACGTGCCGGAACACGACGTCCGGGACCGGCTATACTTGATCAACTCCTTGAACGTCAGCAGCCCGCTGTCGTCGGCATCCACCGCGTCAAAAACGCGCGTGTCCGCCACTCGGCGGCCAGGACGTCGCCTTCACTCAGCGACGCTCGCTTCACTGCGAGCTCGCCGAGGTCGAGTCCTTCCGCGGCATGCCGCTGGCCCTGCTCCGTAAGGCCCGGCGATGCCGCGTGCCGACTACGCTCAGCGACTCGCCACCTTGAGTCTGGCTAAAGTAGCACCTTCTCCAAGTTGTAGGGCGCTGTTGACGGACTTGGGCGCGCCCTTGACTGTAGACACCACATGTATCATATCCTATCGTATTCCCGGATTCTAAACTTCCTTATGGGCGTGAACCCTACTGTAAAATACTTCGACCGGAACCTTTTTGGACTTTCGGCCCAAGTTTTGGGGTTTTGAAAAGTATTTCGACTTTTTCCCGGTCCAACATTATTCCGATTCTGAATCCGAACACGGTAGCAAGCGCAACGGTAGGGTACAATTGTGCGGTGGGACCCTCTGAAATTTACAAACCAGCCCAGATTTCGGTTCGGAACAGGTGGATTTCTACTAGGACACTAGTCATTTTGACTAGTGCACTAGTCATTTTTACTAGTGTTTTTACTAGTGCACTAGTCATTTTTACTAGTGCACTAGTCATGCTTTTTCACTAGTAAAATGACTAGTCAAAACACCTTTTTCACTTTTACTAGTGCACCGTTCGGCATGGGGAGGGGGGGGGGGGGTCTCGGACCTTATTTATTATGGTTTGCCGTGCCGCCATATGTCCGCCACCGGGATAAAAAGGAGGGGTGGGGAGGGCGAGGGCGTTAGCCACAGTAGCCTACAGGACAAAGCCATGGTTTGCCATGCCGTCATCTGTCCGCCAAAAAGAATAAAGGTGGGGGAGGGGGGGGTTCTCCGCTATGCCGGCAAGTGTCCGCCAAAGTCTAACTGACACGTTCCCATAGCATGTTAGCTCCTTTTCGAGCCAGAACCGCACGGTTTCTAAGCTCAGAATCTAGTTTCGCGGGTAGTTGGTGAACGAATTGCGACCGACTTTTGAAAAGTCTCTGAGTTGGGGTGGTCATGGTCACCAGGTCGACAGGGAGAATCACAAATTATCATGTGCTTTGTTGTGATATCACGAGTTTTCTTGTGATCGTTGATTTTTTGTGATTTAGAACTAAGCACGATTCTTTCGTGTTTTTCGCTGATTTGTGATTTAGAACGATTTTCTGCGAGGTCGTCTTAGCGTTTTACCCGTGGTAATTTCTGTATTAGAGAGTTGGCACAACATAAATTACCCGTCTTGGCAAAAAAGAGGAAGGTTTGAGCACCACGGACCCAGCCAGTGTCGTCGCAGCTGTCGCAGTCCTACCAAACTGGTTACTCACATTGCGGTGACGTGCAACGGCGTGCAGATGAGTATGGGGTGATGATTCTATCTGGCAGAACTGTTCTTCAAGCTCGAATTGCTGGATGGAGCTTTCTTCTGGGACTATATTCGGTTACGACGGCAACGAGTAAGTACTGTCTCTCAGCCGTGTCGTATTGCGGAACCCTGTGCACCCTCGTGCACGTTCAGTGTAGAGTTCTGTAAAGTGCAAGTGCCATGAAAGCAAGCGAGATCACAAGCTAGTGGTACTTTATGACATCGTCGGTTGGGAGAGTCAGCGATGATGAAGTCAGGCTGGTTATTCCCAGGTCAACTTTTGTTTCCGCTCGCTTTCGCGGACTTTCCGGGCCGTTCTGGATGTTCCGGGGTAAATGGGGAGAGAAGTCAGGCTTTTCGTTAGCGTCGAAATCTTCGGCAACATGGACTCCCGCGACCTCTTCGCTCTTTGCGTCTTCCCTGTCGGGGATGCGAACTTCGGGGACCCCCTCCTGGGAGGTCTCTTAGTTGCCGGCTGGCGTGCGAGGAAGAGTTTTTTAGTGGGATGATATTCCCCGCTGATAACGTCTTGGGGGACGGTGATGATGTTGATGATGATGAGGGCGGGAGGTTTTACTACTGATGTCAAGCCGGAGCTGGCGAAGTCGAGCGTCGCTCGCGTCCGCTTCCGCGTCGCTGCTTTCCTGGTCAGGCGCTTCGGCTCCCGTCTGCTTCCGTCTGCCAGGGTGGCCGGTCGTTGGGGTCTTCTGTGCGCCTTTTCCGTGCGGCTCGGTCGGCTTGCACATGGCGTGGCCGTGCGCTCGGGTGTTGGGTGGTGGCGCTTGCGGGGCGGCTTCGTTCCACACCACCTTTTTCGTGAGCTTCATGTGAGGCCGTTAGACGTCACGGCTGTGACGCCGATCGATCTCCGTGAACTCGAGATCTCGCCAGCCCCGGGGCCAGCTTGCACGGTCTGCTCGATCTCCTGACGGACGGGGACTCCTTCCGACGGGAAGTTCTTGGGCACGCCTCGCATGCCGGGTCGGAAGAGCGACGCGCGCCATGCGGTGGCGCTGGAAGGGGTCGATTTAGTGGAGCATGTTTCCCATTCGAGTCGCTGAAATGCGTCTTCCGGCCGCCGGCTGAACGAGCTGATGGAGCCCCCGCCGAAGTTCAGCCTCTTGACAAGGTCATCGTTAAGGTGATGTCAAAGTCGCATGCTGTTGTCGTCGACCTGAAATCCTGCTTCTTCCAGTTTTCAGCAGGACAGTTCTTCTTCGGGCTCCGAACCAGGAGGCTCGACGGGGTGTGGCTCTGTGGTCGTCCTCGCCCGTGATAGCGCATCCCCGTCATCCATGGACGAGACTCCCCCGCAGCCGCGTAAGCTGGCGTCGAAGACTCCCACACATGCACCACCGCCGCAGCCCACCATGAAAACCCCACCCTCCACCCCCAAGCGATGCAACCGGCCAGCATCCGGGACGCTGAAGACCTAGATCTCGGGGCATGAAGCGTCTCGTCTCTGGTGGTAGCCCGAAGTGTGGGGAGTCTTAGAAGTGAGGGTGGAGGAACAGCCTCGTCCACCTGAGCAACCTAGACCTTCGTGACTTTAACCCTCTGACCGAGCGTTTCTGCAAGAGACAGTCGTGATCAGTCCACACTTCTTGCAACGTCACAACGTGTTAAAGCCACAACCGACAGCTGGTAAGTACGGCAGGGTAACCAAGTTTGAAGTAATCGTACATTTTGTGTTGATTTGTGATGTGTTATTCATTGATGAGTATTGACCTTCTGTGATACGCTTTGATTTTCCTAGTGTGGTATTCATTTACTTGCAAATGACTCCTCACTAACGCAGCAAGAAGAAGAGCATGCGTGACTCAGCCGTGTTTTAAAGGTGAGATGAGAGGCATCGGCTCACTCTGTCAAAGGGCCATATCACTAACGCAACAGAAGACGATTTTCCTTGATTTCTTGTGATCTCGATCGATTTTCTGAGATGCAAAAAGTTGACCCATGACAAATTTGTGATTCTCCCCGTTGGCCCGATGACCATGGCCACCCCACTGAGTACAAGTATTCTCCTTACACGACCACCACCCACAAAAATAGGCTAACGCCGAACGTTCGGGTCAAATTCCTGGCCTGTGGGGGGTGGTATGCGCAACTTTGGAATTAAAGCCGGGCTCCTGTTCTTCGCCGGTGTATTCGTCGGGAGTTTGCTGCCTGCGACGAAGATCTACGCAGGAAATGCAGGAAATGTGATGCTGTCGGACGATGACTTCATCCGCTTCGGCGACTTGTCTGGTTCATGGCCGGCCAACCTGAGCCACTTACCAACACAGCCCGCCCCCGCTCTCACACGCGAGGATTGCACAAGTTTATCAGATATCTATCCAGGGACGATCGAACGCAGAAGATCGCGTCCCTTTTGGGTCCCTAGGAGAGGGTGCAAGCTGCGTCGGTTTGAAGATTTAGACATCGAGTCGTGTTTTTCGCGGCTGAATCAGGTGTGCATGATATTTCGAACTCCCAGCACCACATACGCGTGACCATTGATACCTCCTTTTTTTTGTCGTATAAGATCAGTGTCATGGGGGGGCCTTCACGTGGCGACACTGTTGACCGCACCTTAATTGAGTCGCGGTCGCCGATCCCCCAACCGCCAGCATGTACTTGATGCGACGCGGAACAAGTGCTGACCGCCCGGCGAGAGGGCCACAAAAGTGGCGAATCGACCGGTCGGGGTGCTTAGCAGCCAGTGGCCTGATGTGAGTGCACACCTAAGCAGGGCTGCATCCTCGTGTTGTAGCCGTGTTGTGTTTAAGGCTTCGTGGGGGCCTGGTCAACCACTTCATCACAATAGGCGCAAACTTTCTCGACAGTGATTGGACAGCCGGGATGCCGGGGGCGGGTCACCATGAAGAAGAGAAAAGTAAAGCAAGACCTGCCCCCTGCGCCTGCTGTCTCCGGCTGCTTCGGCAGACGACACATACTACTACTACTACTACTACTACTACTACTACTACTACTACTACTACTACTACTACTACTACTACTACTACTACTACTACTACTACTACTACTACTACTACTACTACTACTACTACTACTACTACTACTACTACTACTACTACTACTACTACTACTACTACTACTACTACTACTACTACTACTACTACTACTACTACTACTACTACTACTACTACTACTACTACTACTACTACTACTACTACTACTACTACTACTACTACTACTACTACTACTACTACTACTACTACTACTACTACTACTACTACTACTACTACTACTACTACTACTACTACTACTACTACTACTACTACTACTACTACTACTACTACTACTACTACTACTACTTCGTATAAGATCGAAGATCTTAGAAGATTAATACTATTCCGACGAGAACTAACACTTGTACAAAGGTTATTACCTCGTCGCTCCCGAGAAAAACACCGTAATTTTACCCCTCGCTTGCAGAAGTTCGTGGCATACACACGAGAATCTCTGCATGACCTTTCTACGTCTGTTACGCACCATCAATCTGGCATCACGCAGCAGCAAGGACGAGAGCAGCGAGTACGGAGCAGCGAGACGGGCGAGAAGGAGAGTTTTTTTTGGTTGAGCCTTTGGTTACGGAGGGAAAATGCCGACCACAAGCCGGACCAAACTTGCGAGTGGCGGACTGTCCGTTTTTCCTTCGGGACTTACTCACTAAAAGAATAACGCTAAAAAACCTTTACTCAGGATTAGTTGTTTAAGGAGCGGGAATCACCCGTGGACTCACACGAAGAGGCCAACCTCCATGCGGGACTTGGCCAGTCCTGACGCCCCCTGCCGTAGGGGTTCCAGTGGCGAGTTGGATTCCCCTGCGCACTGCGGTAACGCGCGGCTCATCCTCCCTGAAGAGGAGGATGGTAACGGACCAGTCTGGCCCGGCGGGGCAACCTGGCAGACTGTCGGGTATCCGTTTGCGGGGCTCATCTTGCTCGAGGGGGCGACACACTCCGGAAGTGACTGTTCTGCGAGCAGTCTTGGAGTGGGCCCCGGGCAAGGTTGGTGTTCCTGGGTGTTGTGGGCGCGCCATCTTGTTCAGGTTAGGGTCCTGATGGCGGGCTTTTTTGGGGCGGTCTTTTTCACCCAGGAGTGTGGAGCAGGGGGGGTCCTTTCTCGTGAGTGCCTGCGAGTTTGTTTCGGATACAGGGGCGTTTTTCGGGGGCTCTCGTTTTTGGGGGGGAGCTCGGCATTTTTCGGGGGAGGCGGGGGCTTTGCGGCTGCCTGCAGCTTGAGCGCCTGTGTGTGTGTATTGGAGCCTTTTGGTGACACTTGTTTTTTTGGTGGGGGTCGACCCTTTCCGGGGGGCACCAGGGGGTTCGAAGTGGTCGGGTTGGTCCCCCTTGCGGACATGCTGCCTTCCCGCGAGGGCCGGGGGTGCTGCTGTGCGCTCGGCAGCGACGGCTCCTTTGGCGGTCCTGTCTTTGGGTCGTCCGGTGGCAGCGGCAGGCGAGGGAGGCCAGTCCCTGATCACCAGCGGATCCTGCTTGGAGCCCGCCGGCCGCTGCTTCTGCCGGTACGGCTCGGGCGGGGCTGTCTTCGGTGGAGCACATCGCCAGCCGTTCCGCGATGACGCCGAGCCCGCCCTGCCTGCTTCGAGTGGCCTGAGGGTGGCCTTCTTCCCCGCCTCTGCCTTCCCTACCTGTGTGCGCTGCTGTGTTGGGCGGGTTGCCGTGTGTGGGATGTCCGTGGCGGGTGCAGCGGGGGGGCGGGGGGCTCGCTCCCCGGTACATTCTCCTATTTCTTTTGTATAAGCACCTGCTTTGTAGGAAATACTGGAGGAGACTGCCAGTTGCGAAATCTCAAAGGAGGTAAAATGTGCTGTAGCCCACACGAAACACCGGTATATCTGGGTTTAGTGGCGGGCGTAAGCCTTCAACAAAAACCGAGTTTTTTCTGGTTTAAAGTGCAAGCTCGGTCAGCTGACCGAGTTTACATGCACAAGCTCGGCCACAGCACTAGGCAACAAACGGAGGCTGGGCCTTAGCCTTTTGAGCGGGAAACATCGGGAACATGAAAGTACCCGGCCTTGTTAGCACACCATACACACTCAGAAGAGGTCGCTGGTTGTTGTATTGTGTGCTAGCAAACAACAATTCTGCGGTTTCTGACTCCCAATGCGAATGACCCAGTGGTTTCATCTACGCCTGGGGCAGGAGAGAGTATTTAAGGACGATGATTGACTGAGAGGCGCATCTACCGTCTAGTCCTATAACTCTGGGCCAAGTTTGGCCCAGCTTTGGTGTCTCGACGAGTTATTTTAGCTCTCTGAATAGTACTGCACCTTCAACAACAACAACTGTAGGTGTTCCTCGGCGATTCCCTCACGCGTGACATATTCCGAAAGATGGGGCGATTTGGGCTGCATCAAGTGATAAAGGAGTCGCACCGTTTCACTGACGAGGAGAAAGGGCCTGCCTACGCCAACAAAGAGGAGGAGGGTGATATTTATGGCCATTTCTTTGAGGTCGGCGAGGGAAAGCTAGAATTCTACTGGTCGGCGGCCGCTCGATATGATGGCAGCTTAAACTACACTCGAACGCAAAGTGCGATCAAAGCGGCGGATGTCGTTTGGGTGGGAAGCGGTGCGTGGGACATGGGTGTCATGCACGTGAATCCGGACGTGTACTTCGACTTGATGTACGCCCGCGTCGCGAGGTTGAAAGCCACGATGAAACCCGGTGCGAAGCTCATCCTGTTCCCCGTGCACTGGCTGCACATTGATCGCTGCCCTGTGGGGAGGAAGTGCCGCCTGTGCAACGATCCAGCTAAGGCTCGCGTTTTCAGAGAAGCACTTACCCTCGTTGCTGCATGCCACGGTCTTCCAGTATTGGAAACCAGCAAGGTTACGAAAGCTGCACCCGAACACACAAAAGATGGGCTGCATTACTCGAAAGACGTGTCGCTCATACAAACCGACATCTACGTAAATGCAGTCTGTTCAGATTTTGGCTTGTACGAGCCAACTACTTGCGACATTGAAGGATCCAAGAGGCGCTGGAGCCAGGTGCCGGCCGCTCACATAGGATGCAAGGGGTATGTCACTGACCTGTATCAATTGTTGCACTAGTGTGATTGTCAGGCCTTCGACTACCCTGAGCAACGCACTATGCACGTGTTGCCATTAGCCGTGCTTGCGCACGTGCACGGGTACCACCGAGGAGGTTGGCAACTCCGATTTAGATCCCCCGAGTACCAGTACTCTTCAAGTTTACCACGATTACCATTTCTTCCGCACGCATTTTTGGACTGAGCAGGACCAGCCATAACATCGCTGACAGATTATGGCTCTTTCCACCAGCAAACTAAAGATTTCCTTGCACCAGAATTCCATTGCGCTCCACATTTACACGCACAGGTGACACTGACCGCACGCATTTTATGTGATTGCCGCATTGAGTCCTATTGGCGCGCACGGTCTTTGCTAAAATGCAGAGTCGTAATTACAGCTGACCGCGTCGATACTTCCGCGAGCGTGAAGCCGTGCTTATCCAGCACCCAGGTAGTGACCAAAGTCGCTTGCTGAACTTCGACTCTGGCTCGACAACGGAGTGGTTGCGCAGTCCCAGTGCACAGTGTTCGCGTTACAACGTTGTAACGCAAGCAATCTTTACGGTCTCGGGAACATCCGTCGTCTTCTTCTTACTCTTGGAGGCCTCGTGCATTGTTGGCGGCTGTGGAAAGAATTCTTCGGGTCGCGCCTGATACTTCGTCTTGTTTTTACATAAGCGCCAGCTTGAAAGGAAAGGCTTGACGATGCTGCCCGACAAAGAACAGAAGGGATCCCAAGTGCTGTAACTACCGAACCACGTGTTGAACGGACGTGTGGTCGGGTCTACCCCTACACGACAAATCACACAAACACAACAGGTCAAAGTCCTGAGTGAGAAAGCAACTCACGGTGGTGTAAGCAAAGAACAAAAAAATTGTTCTTCAGAAACCAATCAATTAGTAGGGTTTTTCTCAGGCCGCTAGCCCAGCATCCGTATTTTCTGTTCAAGGCCTCGCGCAGCTTCGGCGGCCGTCACAAGAAAATGCTCGGATGTATTCCACTGGAAACCATACTCTCGCCCATATTCGTTCTCTTCGTGCGTGTACCAAACTCTTGGACCTTACAAGTTTCACGTACCTGCCTGCGTAACTCGATCTCCCTCCTCAAAGTAGTTCGGGGTTCAGAACTCCGGAGTTTCAAGCCTACTTTCACTCTAAATACCGTTCGCTTCACTCTCGCTTGCCTGTATTGCGTAGTATCGTGCCTGCATTGACACGTAAAGGCTTTGTTGCCGCCGGACGACATCCTCCAATGTGTGAGAGTCCGCAAGCAAGGATGCTGCCTCCAGGAATTTGATCACCTGTCCGTCCGGCTCCCGCTGAGCGGCAGGAGCCAACTACGGGGGGACACCAGCCCTGAGCCCCGTCCGGAAGCGGGCAAGCCTGCGTAACAGTGTATGGACTGCCACAGCTTTCCCCTGTGTCGCCGTCCTATACCACTAGGGGGCCCGACGAAGACCGGGCGGCCTTGATGCTGCCATTGTGCGCGCTGCTCCCCGGCACGGAGCCTTGGTAGCTCCGGTGACCAAGCGGCGGGATCGGCGGCGTCGCCCGCCGAAGCTTCACCTCCTCGAGCTCCTCACGCAGAGACCCCAGCTCAAGGTCCCTCTCCTCATTCGTCCGCTTGTGCTTCGTCCACTGCCAGAGCACCAGCCCCGACAGCACCAGGAGACACACCCGGCACCACGAGGGCCTGGACCCTGTGGGCTTAGGCTACTCAGGAAGATGAGATTCTGCGTGTCGTAATAAGCCTGGAGGGCCTAGAGAAGCAAGAGGAAGAGGAACAGGAGCTTCTGGCTGGTATGAGGCGCACTAGCATCCCACCACCAAGATGCACACACCACTTTCTGTGCGTCTTGAAGGAGTACCCGTTTCTTTTGCTTCCGGCTGGTATCAGGCTCACTAGCATCCCACCACCAAGATGCGATAATGCGTTGTATTTCTTGTACGGCCAAGGTTTGGCGGCTGTCAGAAGGCTCCTGAAGAATTCTCTGCAACTGCATCCGAATGTTTTAATCGCAAATGGCTGCATTGACCTCCTTCTCATTGTATTCCATGTCAACGAGCAGTTGCAAAACCATGCGGTGAAATCAGCTGGCATTGTCGGAACCTCGTTCAAGAATGCGTTCATTGTTCTCGCCGCAGTCGTGGTCGGCACTTTTCCCGAATTTGCAACTTCCAGAGGGTATCGTACGCAGATGCCATCCCACTTCTGAAGGGTGATGGTAATTTGCCTGGTGAAGCGAGGTGCAAAAGGAGGGGCCACAGAGGCCAACCTTTTTTGGGATCCGAGGTGGTATTTTGACGATTTCGTGACCATTCACACGCGCTCCCGGTATGATCTAATTATAATTATATCGGGCTGAACTCGTCCAAGAGGTCTTTTTTTTCTAAACCCCCGGGAACAGAGATTGCAGGGACACCTGCGCTCATAGCATCAAACATTGGTCGATTTAGTGACACCTTTGGTGACTGTATGCGCTGCTACGGGTGGTCAGTGATATGTTAGTATGCTTGTGTCTTTGTAGAATGCCGTCATAAACCTACCTCTCTGGAGGAAAGAGCAAGGCCGTAAGACCGGGTTTGTCGGGAGTAGTCTATGTTTTCTGGAACATTTCAAGCCAAACTAACAACGAAGCTCGAGTACAACTTAAGTTGGATCAACACGCCCTTCTATCTATCTATATCTGCGGGTTTGCGATAGTCACCTGGTGACTAATGCAGGTCATCGTTACAGATATTCTGCATTCCATGATGAAGACTATCTTCAAACTATTATTTTCGCAGACAGGTATACTGATACAAAGGGCGGGTGATAATGGCTCAGGGAAAGCCGGTTGTGACACCCGGCGAGCTTTTGACCAGCGAAGCGCGGAATTGGCTTCATGGAAAAGGTACTTATGTCGACGATGGCAGTTTACTCAGCAGCTTATGCGGAGAGATTCAGATGATGGATCGTATGGTTCGGGTAGAAGCAGCGAATAGCAGATACGTAGGCGCGATAGGCGATTGTGTCGTGGGTCGTGTAGTTGCAGTCGCCGCCGGACGCTGGCGAGTGGATGTTGGCTCGTTTCAAGACGCGGCCCTGCTTTTGCAAAACGTCAACTTGCCAGGCGGCCACCTTAGGCGAAAGACCGCAGAGGATCAGAGACAGATGCGGGAGTTGTTCAAAGAGCATGACGTTCTATCCGCCGAGGTGCAGAAGGTCTCCCGCGACGGATCGCTCTCCCTGCACACGAGGTGTGTTGTTTTATGGTTCTATTGTGACATCAGTCATGGCCGTCCATAAATGGAAGAAACCGTCTGGAGGTCACCCCTGGGTCAATTTATTTGGGTAGTTCGTTTTTGATCTGTTTCGTTTTAGAGCTTCTATTCATTCCAACCAACTGCGGGAACAAAAGGTTTTGGCACGCTCCGGATTAAAAGCATCTTGCCCCTGTCTGTGTTGGAACGAGTTGAGGCGGATCCCTCGATGGTGGGGTATGAACTGCAACAGCATTTTCCGTAGCCAGGAGGGCTTTCCACTAGGGGCACATCGGGACTAGGCGGTACTTTGAGCTCAGGATACTGCGCGTCGTGGGAACCCTTTGGAGAGTGTGAACTTGTTGTCGCTGCAGTCGTGGTCAAAAGCACCTTGCCCCTTTACAACTTCCTGTGGGTGTCGAGAGGCAGCTACCAAGGCCACGGCGTGAGGAGCTCACGCAGCTCACCCTGAGCCTGACAATGAAAGAACAGGAAAATTTCGGCGGCTCATGTGGCGCACTTGGAACTTTGGATGAAGCTCACGTCACTCCGGCCTTGTTCGCACGGTGTCATCAGGCATTGGGCAACTGGCAGGGGTTTGGCCTCTTGTCACATCGTGACAGGCCCCCCGAAACCTTTTCCTTTCATTTGCCCAACGAACATCATGGGCAGGGTTCCCTAGCCCGGCCTACCGGTTTTCAGGTGGTCGACTGGCTTCGCGGGCCCGTAAGGGCAGACTGACCGGTGATCGAATCGTGAATGAGCGACCAATCCATCTGGCTCTTTTTTTGTTTGTACGCGCAGCGCCGTTTCCTTCAACCCTGTTTGCATGATGCAGCGGGAGCGAAGAGGGTATGCTGGTATCGATCGGTCTTTGTTCTTGACGATCTTATTTACGTGATCTTCGCCAGATGAGCCACTACGTCAAAAGCTTTGTTTTCTCCTTAAGCCTTCGGTGCCTGCATAGCTCCAGGACCCCAGATCCCAGGACCGCGGACCAAGAAACGCTTGTGTCTGCGGCCTACGCGCGCGCGTGTAGTATATATATACCAACCTGCCTGTAGGATCTCGCGCCAGATATCGGGGGTCAGGAGGGCTCAGGAGGGGCTAGCAGGGGGGTAGCAGGGGATACCACCAGCAGGGATCCACCTACCCAGCAGCACACCCCGGTACATGGGCTGTATGCCTATACCCTACAGCACCCCGCGAAATAACAGTCATGGAATGAAACTGTCCGCAGGAAAAAGATGTCTGTTGGTCGTCATGCAATCCATTCGATGGTTGCAAAGGAGTGTTGCAGTCAAAAGCTACACAAACGCGGAACACTATGCATAAGATCTGTCGCAGCCAAGGACAAAGTTTCGCGCACTCAGGAAAACAAATCGAACAGGTCGACCCGCTATGGAAAGCTGAGCAAGGGGACGTTGATCCAGGTGCCAGCGGTGCTCATTAAACGGCTTAAAACGCACTTCCACGCGTTTGAATGCGGCATCGAAGCGCTGATTGGTGTCAACGGACTCATCTGGCTGTCGCCTGCGAGAAAACTGGCAAAGAAAGGACAGAAGCGGAAACGCGACGATGATAACAGCAGTTCGGATGAAGAAGGAGGCAACGTCAAGGACCCTCTCGCCGAAAAAGTGGAAGACCAGCTGGAAGAAGTTCGAGAACCCACAGCGATGGACCGCATGAACATAGCCAGGCTCCGAGCTTGTGCCCTTGTTCTGTCGGAGGTATGCCTGCCGAGTTCTTTGTTAGTTGTTTGTTCAAACCCTTCCAAGGAAAATGCCAAGAGCATCTCTGCGTGCTTTTGTTCCTTAGGGAGGAGGGATCCGCAGAACAAAGCTCAACGCATGCCACAATCCGTTTCTCTTCGTTATGAATCAGGATAGACTATCCTAGTCAACACAACAAACAGGAGTTCCTCGAAATTTCTCCAGCCACTCTAATGGACGTTTTCTCGGCCTCAGAAAACCAGAGTCTGAGCCCAGCGGAAATGCTTCAACAGCGGCACAGAGTATGTATTCCTAGCAACCACCGTGGACAAGCGTGGGTTTATAATAGACAGCAGGTTGCTGGCATAGTGTTCGTCGTATGCTTGAGGCGTGAGAGGGCCTCCCATAAGTAGAAAGCCAACATGTATCCCGCCGTACCGCACACGTGTCGGACCCCCGCGGTTTCAAAGCGGGTCACAAGCACACCGACCCCACACGCGGCACGTTCCCCACAAAGTCCCGTGCAGGATTACTCTCAATGTTTGCACGTTCCTCAACCGCTGTAGCCGGCTTTGTTTGGGAAAACACGTTCCCTCCCTGCCGTGCTAGTATGACCGCTGCCCTTCGGCGGTGACCACACGGGCACCCAGAGTTTTACCGGGTTGCAAGACTCTACAATCCGCTATCCAGCATTTCTTCAGTCACGTTACGTATTCCCCTGGGCAAACGGTGCCCGTCGCGTCCCGCTTTGCTCGCTTATGGGAGGAGGCGGCGCCACCTGTCGTGACACAGCAAGGGCGATGCAAAATGACCCACAGCCAACTATTTCTTGCTTCCAACGACCAGAACTCCCACAGGCGAACTTGATTGTGGTTGCCGAAGAGCGCATCAAAGGAGCTAAGAAGGGCGTGGCGGCTGTGCAATTGAAATCCTAGGCTGACAGTTGCACGCTACCTGCCCTTTGCCTTAGTTCCTTGGGCTCGACCACTACTGCGGGCTTTGCTGGCAGCACATTATGACGTCCTCAAGGGAGAACCTCATTCTGATACCGGGATTCTAACAGGCTCGACTCTATTCAGCTGAGTCGGCTTGCCAGCTGGACTCTTCACCAACTAGAAGCCCTTGGGCCAACTAGAGCCCCTTGGAATCGGGGCAAGAATATCCCACTTGTGTGCCGACATCCAGTAGACAACGCATCGGCAAGCCAATGCAAGCCAATGTGCATCGAGCCGGACAGATTCTCGGAATTTTTGAACTCCGCACAGCCGACGAGCAGCTGTTGCCGCCTTCTTCCACCCTCTAGCCGGTACCCATCAATACCTTAGCGATTTCAAAAGAACAAACCGAAAATATCTGTCTTACCTTTGCCTTCTGCTGTTCGTCGTTCGTCGAATCGGGTTTCCGGTATTCTGTGGTGAACATCTGTGACTATGCCTAAACGGGAGAAGAAATCCTGTCGCATCAGCAAACATGCATCACCCGTATGCTTCGTTCAAATGACAGGACACGAACTAGTCTCTGGGATTTGTTTTGCGTGCAGTAGCCTACCATAGTATGCAAGCAAAGCAAATAATGCGCAAATCAACTTTTTTGAGAAAAAGCAAATTAGATTTGCCTTTATTTGCCTATTATTCGCTTTTATTTGCTTTTATTTGCCTTTATTTCCTTATTATTCGCTCGAGCAAATAAAAGCAAATCAAAACAAATTATGGTGTCTGCTGTGGCACGGGGTGCAGTGAACGACGCAATTACTTGGCGAACTGCAGTAAAGACGCGTTCCGCGATACTTTCGTGGGGCTGGTCACCTCTGCTGGGGTTTGTGGTTGGTGGACAAGCCAACGGATGGTTGATATTCTGCTGACACCCAGGGAAATCCGCTGTTCACGATTCCGCGGTGGACTTTACACCATGTGGTTGGGTGACAACAAGAAGGGGCTTTGCTGCGTATCTGGAAGGTACGCGACGACAGCGAAGGCAGAGGTTGACGCGTGTCATTCGGAGGAGCCATCCACCTCCAACCCGAGGAAAAAGGTGCGTCACCGTACACCAGTCCTTGTTTGCCTGCAAGGTTCCGCTTTTTAGGCACGGAGTCGCAGGACGGAGCATGAAGAAGGCCTCGCATCAGGGCTGCTTGAATCCATGCAACCCTGCTACCGCCGGCATCTGGACGAGCGTTTTGGCAGGCTTCATGTCCATGGCCCAAAGAAGGTGGGGCGGCGATAAAGAAGAAGCTGGATAGGCCAGGAGCCGGGAAATGCCGCCTGGGGAATTGCTTCTGGGGTGGCGGTAAACAGCACGCTCGGGAAGAAGCGGTCGAAGGACCCGGCCATGAACAGAAGAATGGTGTCGACCAGGCTGGATGCCCTATATCCTACCGAATAGACGGCTCCGCCGGGAAAGGTCTCCCACGGTACACGAGCCCAGCGGAGCTGAAGCCTTGGTCCACCAACACCACTGACACTATCCTGTGTGGAGGCGGCGGAGTCTACGCGCAGAACCCTTTTTGGCAATCAAGGCCCGGGCTGGAGGCGACCGGTGCACGGAAATGTCATCGCTTGTGGATCTGCTCTGTAGAAGCTCGCGCAAACAGCTACTGCACGAAGCAGGTCTCTTTCCTCAATGCGGCCGAAATCTTGGACGTGGAGATCGGGAAGAAGCGATGCATGTAGCTTCTGGAGAACCGAAGGTTGGGTACTCAGCGCATTCACAATTGCCAGTACAAGAGCAACCTGGGCCCCACCCCGACAGAAGTGGCTCTTGAACCAGCTGATCTGGTTGAAATTTGGCGCGGTAATCACAGAAATAAAGCGCCACAAGAATCGAAACGTCGGTATGACAGCGGACAAGCGGTTTAGAACAAACACGCAGGAGTGCATTGACAACTCCATCAAAGTTGTCCGAGTGGACAATGTCCAAGTTGCAAAGCGTGGTCATTGACAGGTGGGGCTGCGGCCCCGCAAAAGCATTTTTGTTTTGAGTAGCGTGTGAAGTCGAGGCCGGTCACATCCACGCGAACGGTGTGACACCTAACGTTGCCTGCAAAACTCACAAGAAGCTTTGGGCGCCTTTGAGATGTACAAAAAAACAGCTGGAAACAATTCCTGAGAAGGTTGGCGCTGCTGACTCTTTGTAGGTTCCTCCTCTTCTTCATCGCACTCCTCCTTCTTTCGCTTGGCCGGCTTTGACGCTGGTTTTGCGACTCTCCTTCCCGGACAAAATCACTTTACCCTAGAAACCTGGCTGATTTGCTTTGAATCGCTTTAATTTGCTTGTATTTGCCTTTATTTGCTTGCGAAAAAGGCGAATTATGAGCAAGTCAAAAAGCAAATAAAAGCAAATCAATGATTTGCTTGCATACTATGGCCTACCGTAAGTTTGAGTGCAATGTGTTACTATTCAGCAAAAACAAGCCAGCTGTTCTCATTTCAGCAAAAAAACAAGCGCTTCTCGCCATGTACACCTCAAATCTCTGTAAACATCCAGGATGGGGTTCATTCAAGATATATGTAAACAGAGCAATGAAAAAGGGTGACCTCATCGTCGCAATTTTGAAAAGGTTTGTGAACGTCCTCGTGATCGTATGCAGCTTGGCGAGTATTGGAGGTCTGGGCCTCCTCGTCGAGAACGAAGTTAACCCAAATGGCTCGTCGCTGATCGAAATCGGGAAAGAAGAGCGTGAACTGAAGGGGCAGATATTCTTCATTGCTTCGTGTGTCAGCTACGTGGCTGTAGGGGTCATGGTTATTCTGGCAGAAGTGAAGGTGCGGGCGTTCTTAAATCGTGCCCACTTTGCAGAGACCTTTTTGGGAAAGTCCCTGCTGCAGGTCTTTTTGGGCATCGAGGTCCTGAAGCAGGCAGATTACCTGAACACACTTGGATTGGAGATCGAGATGATCTACACAGGAACGCTGATAGTCGGCTGGGCGATGATCGGTGCAGGGATCAGTACGTTGCTGATGTACGGATTGGTGGTTGCACCTTCTAAAGAAGACGAGGAATCCGAAGAAGACAGTGAGAAAAAGGGCGGCTTCCGCGGTACAATCTGCGCCCGAGCCATTGCACTCCTCGTATTTCTGGCACTGGGCGGCCTGATTTTTTACTTCGCTTCTACCCAGGGGTGGAGCAACGATAAACCTTGCAGTTGTCTAGACTACTGGTACCACGGGGACATGGAGTACACAGGTTGCTCGAGTACTCCCGAGTACGACGATTCGTGGTGCTATGTGAACGAGACAAAGGCGCAGAATCGGAATGGGAAGATTACATGTGATGGATTAGAATCCGGGCTAAAAGATCCTTCAATCGATGTGGAACTTGCAACGAACGAAAGCATGTATCTGGGGTGGATGCAGTGTACAATACCAACGACGTCTGTTCCGCTTACTATGGTACCACTAACAGTTGCACCGCATACCAATACCCCTACCGATGCTCCTTCTATTGCGCCTTCTACACTTATGCCTGCATCGTCCCATCCCACAACTGCTTCCCCGCCAACAACGTCACCCAATGGCACAGATCAACCCTCTCCATTGCCTGCTCCCAATGCAACAGATGTGCCCTCGTTGGCGCCCGGCGATACGAAACCTCCTCATACATCGTCGCCAAACACATCTCAGCCTGAAACAGGTATGCCCACCTTGGCACCCGGCGAAACGATATCTCCTTCCACGTCGCTGCCTAGCACCCTTCAGCCTAGTGATACACCCTCGATGGCGCCTGGTGAAACGATGTCGCCTCTGACATCGCCGCCAACCACATCTCAGCCTGATGCAAGTATAGTGCCCGGCGAAACGATATCTCCTCCCACATCGTCGCCAAACACATCTGAGCCTGAAACAGATACGCCCTCGATGGTGCCAGGCGAAACGATACCTCCACTTACATCGTCGCCAAACACATCTGAGCCTGAAACAGATACGCCTTCGATGGTGCCGGGCGAAACGATACCTCCACTTACATCATCGCCAAACACATCTGAGCCTGAAACAGGTACGCCCTCGATGGTGCCAGGCGAAACGATACCTCCACTTACATCGTCGCCAAAGACATCTGAGCCTGAAACAGATACGCCTTCGATGGTGCCGGGCGAAACGATACCTCCACTTACATCATCGCCGAACACGTCTCAGACCGATACAAGTATACCCTCAATTGCGCCCGGCGAAACGTTATCTCCTCCCACATTGCCGCCAAACACATCTGAGCCTGGAACAGATACGCCCTCGATGGCGCCCGACGAGACGCGATCTCCTTCTCAAGCACCTTCCGAATCAGAAGCGCCCCAGGATAATGCAACGAACACCACGAATCCTCCTGTCACACAAAGTAGTGCACCGGCAACGCAGCCGCCGGCAACGCAGTCACCGGCAACACAGCCACCGGCAACGCGAACACCGACGACGGCGCCTTCGACAGGAGCACCGCCCGAGAGATGTTCTGTTCGCGAGGTGAAGTACAGTAGCGACATCCCTCACTGCGACTGGCAGGAAATCCAGCACCAACGCTTTGACGTTGACGTTGAGGAGTGCGCATGTGAGTGCCTAAAGCAGACGTGGTGCGTAGGGATTTCGGCCGTCGAAAACGATTGCAACGCCACCGGCACCTTATGTCAAGAAAATGGCGCGCATTGGTACCAACCAACGCAGTTGGCGGCCGACGAAGAAGACAACGGAGGTGGCAGCCCGGCGGCAACGGTTGTGATTGTTGTTGTCTTTCTCCTCCTGTTCGCGAGTTGTCTTTTCGGAGGCAGGTCACTGTATCTACGCCAGGAACAGAAAAACAGAGCCCGCCGGAGGCACCTCGAAGTAGCAGAGTTCCATGCGGACGACGAACTCGCAGATACAGCCGAAAGCAAAGAAGTGATGCAAGACCTGGACAAAGAGTTAGAGCAGTTCACGATGACGTGCCCTGCATGCTTTGCCGCAGTAGGGGCACAGCAGTCCAAATGCCACGTCTGCGGCGGCTTGATCTGTCAAGGTGGCCCTCCTTCTCTCTTGGACTTCACCGTCGAGCGTGCTAAAGTCGCCTTCTGGTCGGCGAAGAAGTCTATGGAAGCAGCTTTTTCCTCGGTGTGAACCCGCCGGCATAAAATAGATGGTTCGTGCTAGCCGCATCTCTTCGTGTTCAACCGTAAAGAACTGCATCTGAACTAGGAAGATTTGGCTGAAACAATACTTCCTGCCGCTCTCGCTCCCATTCGTGTCAGTCAGGAAGGGCTCGCAAACGCCGGACTGGGCATAAAGGCTCGGGTGCACAAACACCGGCCTGAGCCGCTTGTTTCCTCTAGACTCGCAAAGGGTGTGTCCTAGTAGCACCTACTAGTTCCGGAGCTGGGTCTCATGGCTGGCTGCTCTGACATCAGAACTAAAAAACGCGGCAGTGGTTTGAAACTGGAGGGACGAACGCAACACCCTTGCCTTGAATGAACACACGCCCAAACAGTTTCGTAAAATACCACATTTTCATGTCTGTGTGTACCCATCTGGCTACCGTTCTCTCTTGCCTGACTCTTTGTTCAATGTTCACTCTTTGCCCACTTTCCGGCCCAAGCTAAATCAGTGCGTCGAAAACAAATGAATGGGGGGAGACTTGCAACACGCAGCACTGCCCGCGGTAGTCTGGAACAGGCATCCAGAGCCAGTTGCCCTGTGCGAAGAAGCAAAAAAATGAAATCTGAAAAGAGTGCAGCATTTCGGAGACAGACTCGTGCAAAATCGTGATGGTGGCATGATGATTCTCGTTAAATTGGACTAAATCGGAGTTTGTGAGCGAAAACTTGCGTTTGGGAGCACATACAACGTTAATGCCAGTAGACCCGCCCCTGTCCACACACCTGTTAACCTGTCCATCCACTCACCTGCACCTGCTCAACAACTTGCCCACCTGTTCACCGGCCCACTTAGCTGCCCGCCCTCCACCACCCATTTTCGGAGTTCTGGGGAACTCACCGGGAGCCGGACCAGGGGGCTGACGCTTTTTCAAGAAATACAGAAAATGCGCCAAATTCTAGCTTTTTCCTAAAAAGACGTTCGACTGTCCATGACTGCAACTGCAGAGAATAGTTGGGTAGGCGCACCCATCACAAGTCACGAAATTAAGGCTGGGGCAGGTTGGGCGGGGACGCCTGCCACAGCGCTGCGATGGAAGAAGACTTGGAGTCGATCCTGAGCGCTGTATTCTCCACGACCACTTTCGACTTGCAGTTCAGTGAGTCGCCTGCTGACCCGGAGGCCAGTCTGAAACGCAGAGGCAGCAGCACGGTATCAACGCCAATTGACCATCCGAGCTCGACCCCAGAGGCGTCAAAAGAAAAAGGGAAAGAACAGCTGAGCCCGCTGGAACCGTCATTGTCGCCTTGGAAACAACAGGCACAGAGCGCGCGGCACGGCCCGATTCTTAATGGAGAACAGGTGAAACTTGTCTTGAGCCTTACGCCTGTGCCGGAAAAACTGCGGAGCACATTCGAGGATGTCTTCGGCTTGGCCGACGACGAAAAGATTCTGACCTGCTGGAACGCACTTACATCGTCGCTTTACGTGACTATTGGCCTCTTCCCTCCTTCTCACCCGGCGGTGCAGGCAGCGACCGCAAACGACAGAGCTGATGTCATTGTGTGTCGCGGGAACTTTCCTGATGAAAGCGCTGGTATGCCCTTGACTACCCGTACCGTCAGAATACATGGCTCTGCATTGTCTGCGATACTTTTATCAGTAGTGTGGCGACGCGATATTGCCCGCCTGCACCCAAGCTCGTCTCTCGCTCTCTCGCATTTCTTATCTGGGGCGTGAGTCTTGCTCAGTAAAGTTTGCGCTAATTCTGACTTCAAAGATGAAGCACTGCACCGACCGAGGCAAAGCTTTAAGCAAAGCACATCTCACAGGGCAATGCGATCTGGAATTGACTGGAAAAGCATTCAAGTTTGAATCCGATCTAGAGGTGCGAGAAAACCACTTTCCGAATTCCCATGCTGCAGACAGCAGGAAGGAAATCCGCGACCCTGACTACGACGCCGTCGCGCAAGGAGCAGTGTACCCCACGAAGCAGTACCGCCCCGTGCGGGAGAGCACACTGGCCACGAAGCGGGGCAAACCAGTTTTCAAACCGAGCCTGTACCGCCTCGATTTCGTCGCCAAACACGTCACATGCAGAACAGAGGTCAAGCACTTCATCCACCTCCGTATCTCCCTCGGGCAGTTGGCACACCTGCAGTCCGTCGTGGCACGGGTTACTGGGCATCTCCCTGTCAATCCACTGGAGCGACGCGTCACGCGGGCTCTACCCGACGCGGAAGCTTTGTGTGTTGCTGCTGGTGACTTGTGCCATTGGACAGAAAGTGAAGACCGTGCTGTTCTCAACAATATAATGTCTTTTGGCGGTAACTCCGATCCATCATGGACCAACGCACCGTGTCTTGCCACCATGATTAGACCCGCATTGCTGATTGAGCCTTTGAAGGCCGAAGTCAATGTGGCCGAACCGTTCCCCGGTTTGAACTGTGTTCAGGTTACCGTCTCAAATCCTCTCACGCACGATTTGCACATTCAGGAGCTGTGCATCCATCTGCCAACAACAGTGCCCCTCGAGTATCACGAACAAGAGCAAGCCAAGGAGGCCACAGCTCCGATACTCCCACAAACGACAACGATGTGCACCTTGAAGTCAGCACCTGCTGATTTTGTGACTTCTGTTGTCGCGGCAAACGGATTCGAGACAGTTTATAAGCTCCAGTGTTACATGGTCGCTGTTGATGGCGAGGTATATCATCTTATATCATCTTTTACGTTCCTTTTTTGTGTTAATAATGCATTGTTGGTACTAAAAATTCGTAGTTGGCAGCGTACTACATGAAACTTACCAAAGCAGGTGAGTTCCGCTAGTGCGCACAAACAAAATCACCGGCTGTGCGCACAAATAGAGCCACAACACTTTTTGCCATCGCGAACGAAGAAATGCTCGAGACAACGTACACCTAAACCTGGAAGTGCCCGTGGATCCTACGAAACCTGAGCACTGTTGCAGCAAATCAATCAGAAGACATTGACAACCACACTACACAGACGCTGCCGGTGTGTCTTCGAGGGGGCGAAACGTACGGATTTGTGTTTTACATCCGACCGTACGACATGAATCCGCAAGAAGCGACGCCGCCTCCTGTTGGCAAAGCACCACATGTACGAGGTGCAGGTGACCGTATAGACGCCCCAACAGATTTTATGAAGCGCTCCACATTCCGCTCACAATCCGAACCGTGCATACCTGGTAATGCTCCCGCACCTCCCCGCGCAGAGACAGTTAAGCAGTGCAGCAAACTCACCATATCGTTCAAAGTAGACGGCTTGACCTCCTTCTTTGACAAGGAAGCAGACGTGAAATGGACGCTGCAGGTACTGTTTGTTATATCCACTCTTTATTTTGCGAGCACATGCGCTGAGGAAAGCCTGCAATACAATATCGGCGTACTGCACTGAACCACTGCTACGATCGACTCAGACGCTATGCACACTACAGTTAATCGTTGCCCTCGAGCCGACAAACGTTCCATCGGTGGGAGGACACAACAGCATGTTATGCTCAGGGCGATCGCAAAGTGCGAACCTGTATTCCTACTGGATGACAAATAGCCAAGAGGGTTGGCTATCTCCCTAGGCTTGAGTGTATGGCAACTTGTAACTAACTGCTCAAGCTGTCTTCGGGGTCATCATTTCCGAACCCAAATTTCACTACAGCTCAAGGCGCCGCATCCCACCTCAGATGACAGCCGTCTGAAGGCAGTTTTGCCGTACACTCCGTTTCGAGCGTATGTATTGCCCCATCCTGTACTGCCTCGGGGGGAAGTGAAGACCAGGCTGCCACTCTCGGGGGGGGAGGTGAAGACCAGGCTGTCACTCTCGGGGGAGGAAGTGAAGACCAGGCTGTCTCTCGGGAAGAGAAGACCAGGCTGTCACTCTCGGGGGAAGAAGTGAAGACCAGGCTGTCTCTCGGAAGAGAAGACCAGGCTGTCACTCTCGCCCACGAGAACAATTCTTGTGTCACTCCGGGTTGTCATTTCCATAGATACATCAATCACCTTATTTGCAGGAGACGAAAAGAAACTGCCAAAGGCATCCGCTCGAGGTCGACGAGTCCTCAAACCACCTGCTAGTTTATGCGACTGTGGATACAACTAGAGTGTTTGCTCCAGAGAGCTTGAACGTCGCACGCGTTTTAGAGCTCTCTGTGTCCAATGCACTTCGGACAATTGAGCCAGCGGTGAACACTCAGAGCAGTGTCTCGAAAGTACGTGTCGTTTCCACGTTAAGCTGGCCGGCAGAAAGATTCGTCGCTTGTGCCTTTTGCTTCAAACAATGCAGTCGCTCAAGCTTCTTTCTCCCTGCAAAGTTGCCTTGTAAGCGCTTGACAAACGAACGGCCTAGAAGTCGTCGCAGCTGCCCGGTGGGCAGATTTGTCGCTTGCGCCTTTTGCTTCAAACAATGCAGTCGCTTAATTTTCTTGCTCTTGCAAAACTGCCTTGTAAGCGCTTTGGAACGGCCTCGAAGGGATGCAGACCGCCACTTTCGGTATATGGAATGTGGAAGGCCGAAACCACGACGACAACTGTCACTCACCGATCCGCGCGTATCCGTACCTTTTAACAACGCGTTGATACGTGAAAGGAACTTACCTGCTAGACTTGTCGACAGTGAAAAACGCCCGCAGTTAGCGTTGAAAATTGCCAGCTTCCGGGCTGAGGTTATTTTGCATCGTTTTCTTACAGTCTTAACTTTTCTTCTGAGGGAGAAAAAAATAAATAAAATAAAAGTGCCCGATATTCAGCTGGGTCCTAGGACTCGTCAGACTCTGCAGCGGACGACAAGCACCTGAAAGCGACCGCATGTTAAAAGGGTAGTAGGTAGGGACTTGCGTCCATCGTCACAGATTGTTGCTGCATGTCACTTGTTGCTGCATGTCAAGTTCAAACGATGCAGGCTGCTTCAAGCTTCTAGGTTTCAGAGAAAATTCTCCCCCCTCCCTAAATACAAGCATATCATTGATGCACGCTTCTGGGATCAAAACAGCTTGATCCCCGAAGCACCCGCATCAGCAAATGTCGGACGAGCTACCATTCTCTTGTATCCCACCGACTGCCAACTGGTTCAAGTCAAACGTGGTTGATGAACTTGGCGGGCGGCTCGTTTACGGCAGCCGGAACAACGTGATTTGCTGGGAGATAGCAACCGGTCGGCTCATCGCCTTGATACCCCGGGCACACGAAGGCAGACCTGGGGTGACGTGTGCTGTGTGGGCGAACTGGTCGTCGAAGAAGCAGTCCGGAATTGTGCTGAGTGCAGGAAGCGATGGATCTTGCAAGTTGTGGATGGTGAATGGGGCGCAGCAAACCGTGTCGCATTTGAAAACAGTGCATATTGAGTCACGACAGTGCGTTGAAGCATGCGGGGTGGCTCGAACCGACGGCGATGTGATGCACGCAGTCATTGGAACATCTGGGGGTCTTGTAAAGCGGCTTTCGAGTCCGTTTCATGCGACTCAACACACCAAACAAGTCACACTGTTTAAGCATCATGCTGCGATCTCTGCTGTAGCAGTTTGCAGTACCCAAGCGAGGCTGTCAAAACCAAGCACACTTGAAGCTGATGCGGTATCAGCCGAGTCGTTCGATTCGTGGGTCGCCATTGGATGTGCTGATGGGAACATATTCGTTCTTCACGGCGACACATCTGTATTCCATTGGCGCGGACCGCACCAGGAACTGGTGCAATCCTTGTCTTTCGGCTTCCCAGTCAACACCGGGCAGATATCTGACTTCTTCCTCGCTTCAGGGTGCCGCGCCGGTAGAATGACTTTGTGGAGGGTTTCTCCGGACCTCTCAGACCCGAAGCAATCAGCGTATCAGTCTCAGTCTTTAAGGCTTGAAACCGCACAGAAAAGCCGCGCCCCTGGACGTGATACGATCTGGTCGAGTGTTCTTTTCTGTCCATACACAGGCTACACTGATCAGTTGTACACAACCGCTCCATTATCTGGTACACACAACATCATGCATTATAACCTCACCGAGTTTCTGGCGAAATGGGCACAGCGAGGGAGTCCTCCTGGCACAGCAGCGATGACAGCACCCGAAGTGCTCAAGGGACATAACCGGCCAGTCCTGAATCTAGCATTCACCCGGGATCTTGACCCAATTCTTGTCTCGCTTTCGATAGAGAAAAGAATGCTCTTCTGGGACGCTCGCCGATCAAAGACTGTGTGGACTCTTCCGCTTCTTTCCACGTGCCCACGTTCGTTGGCTGCCAATTCTGCAGGACTTCTCGCCGTTAGTGAAAAAGACGTTCTGCTCTGGCACGTTCCGAATGAGCACACTACGCTGCCCTCCCAAACCGACCCTGGCAGCAAAAACGATGTTCCGGCTACGAACACGTCCAGCATTGGATATAGTCTCGCGAAGGCGAATCCGTACAGTCACCGAACACACTGGCGCAAGGTTGCGTCGCCTCCCGTGAAAGTGGCGCTTTCACCGTGCCGAGAAAACCTTGCTTTTGCAACAAGCGACGGAGAGATTGGAGTTGCGTACGATGTACACACGGCGTCCGGCAAGCGAACACAGCACACAGACGTTCCTGTGTCGCTAGCTTCGCGCCCTGTGCTGCTTGAGTGGGTGGGGCCAAATCTGCTTATCGCACTAGGCCAGAGTTCAATTGTGCATGTTGTGAAGCTCCCCGAAACCGCTGAACCGCCGAGCCACCGAAGCAACAGCAAACACACCAATGGCAACGCCAGCGTCAGCAAAAAGAACCTTGTCAGCGAAGCCGGCGCTACTTTCAACGTCGACGCTGCTGGGTACCGCAACGGGCTGCTTGCAATAGCCTCGGGCAAGCGTCTTTCGTTCTTCGTCGCACGCGACTTCTGTTTTGACTCTTCGAGCGTATTGCAAGAGGCTGACGCAACAAAACCGGACGATGAAAATGAGGCGGGGCAAAAGCTGTTGGCTAATAAAGACATTGAGCTGAACTTGACGCTCGTTGTTGCCATTCCCTTCTCTCAAGTGTCATGTATTTCAGTCATCATGTCCGGATCCGGTCGCAGGTGGCTGGTTGCATGCACCACAGAAAGCTCATGTGTTCCGACAACTTTAGAAGTCAGTTGCCAACAGCAACCTCACACGCTAGACGATCACCAGGCAAATGCCACTTGGGAATCACGGTTCTTGGAAGCAGGCCCAGCAGGACATTCAAAAGGGATGCTTTCCTTGGCATGGAATAGCATTCCTGCTGCCAAGTGCCCCCTGGTTGCGGAAGGGCAGACATCCCTTCTACTGTGTACTGTCGGAAAAGACAAGAAGATCGCGTTGTGGGCGGCAAGTCAGGAGCAACTGCGCCTCGTAGGTGTATTACCTCTCGTGGCACAGGCAGTAAGCGTGGCGTGGAGCCCTTTGAAGCAGGGTCTCCTGTATTTTGCTGACGATTCGTGCGTACATGCGGTCAACATCGCATCATTTGAAGCATACTGCGAAGACAGTTCGTGTGGCATGGATCAAGTGGGCGCCCACACACAGAAATTGACACCTGCAAAACGGAACAGCAACGCTGCAACTGAACAGCGCGTCAAGAAGGCACGTCTTGCCGAATTGAAAGCGTCACCTGCGATGTGGATCCGGGGAGACACACAGCAAACACCGCGCGCAGGGCTCTTTTCTCTGCCCAAAGGTTCGCTATTAGAGGCGTTGACCGCACCCGAACTTGCCGAACTGGCGGAATTGGTCTTGCAGAAGTTAGACCAGCAGCCCGACGATAAGTCTGAAGAGCTATTATCTGAATCAAATGTGGACGACGGGGGGCGTCTCCTGAAGGAAACAACCCAAGAAGCCCGTTGGGGAGGAGCGTCCCGCATTAAGCCCGCAACAAGCCAACCCAGCGCCAACCTTGCCTTAGCGTCATGTCTCTTTGGTGGAGCAGACGCGAAGCCTGTGTTAGAAATGCTGGCTCACGAAGGCTCGCCCAACGTGATTTCAGCTGCTTCTCCCGTGGCACACGCTTTGCTCGGGAATTTCGACGCAGCCTCGTCAGCTGCAGTGGGTTGCGGCGTCTCGCGCTATTTCTGGGCGGCACTGACTCGGTCAGAGGGCCACGACAAATGGCTGTCGGCAATGGAGAAAGCCTCCTGTGACATGGCAGATCCGCGCAGCCTCTTGTCGTTGTTAGCTCTGGACCGAGGGGAGGACGTTTTTGCGCATTGCTGCGCCAATGGCGACTACAAGTCCGCTGAGTGCATCGCTCGTGAGTGGCATTTACTCGAAGATTTCAAGCACGCGGAACTTAAAGCGAAACCTGGAGAAGTTTCTTGCGAGGGCTCCCTCTCCGAGTCGGGATGCCCTCTCAAACCGACAACCGCCATTCAATCCGCGGTCAGTGGACTCTATGACGAGGCTGAAAAAGTGGTTGATTTTGTCAGTAAGTCGATTGCGGGTTTCAGCTGTGCTGACACCGAAGAAGGCGGCTCTCAGCTGGTAGAATGGCTAAATGGTTCAACAAGCAACATTGCTAAACTGATCATTGCTGCGACAGAAAGTGTGCGCAGACAGCACCCGTCAGCGCAGCAGCTAACTGATGCATATGCTGTGGCGTGGCTACTTGGCATGGATACGGCTGATACAATGCAAGGCCCCCCAGCAGTATCCGGTGGTGTGCACAGTGCCTACTATGTGCGGCTTTTCGTGGCTGGTTGTGCTGACACATTGAGGTCATCACCGTATTCCTCCCAGATTCTGGTGTCCCTGCAACAGTGGGCGGCTCGGAAACCGTCTTTTATGAGTTCGTGCACGATGCGCGCCGTGCTTGCCACGATTGATGCACTCACCGGTGGAATTCAGCAGAACCCCGATTTGGCGTGATTCGTCTTTGGCAGCTCACAGTCTGCCCAGCAAGCACAGCTCACTCATGACGGTGCGCTGTTGGTGTAACATTGCTAGTTTCACGTGCATGACCTCTTGCTTCAGCCGCTCAAAAGAGTGCAAGTGTCACCGTATTTGTGCCTTTTGCCTTTACCTTGTGATGCAGCCGAGCGGATGCTTACTGTGCTACTGCTGACGTAATACTGGGAGTGACACTACCAATTGCTACCGTCACCTTTCGTAAACCCGCGCTCAGGTCCCTGGATACGAAGCCCATAGGAACACGGAGGGGTTTGCGGGCACCTTCTCTGCGATGCGTCGCGAAGTTGAATTACTTCGGGTTTACGCTTTACCATCAGCTTTTACCGTTGCCTCTAAAGAAGAGCCGTGGCTCTAGTGCTGTGCACGAATGAGTTTGTGGCCTAGACCGTACCAGAGCCGACCGGCAGCGCGCCTCCGAAACGCGCCGTGAGAACGGCGGGGAGTGAGGAGACCGAAAGCTTCCCGGAGAGGTGGTCCCCCTTCCTCCATAAAAAGGGAGGCGGAGATGCTCGTTACATGGCTGGCTTTGCCCGACCCCGCTTTGTTTTCTTGGCATTGTCTTCAAACAAAACTACGCATTTCTTGGCATTGTCTTCGAAATATCTTATTGATATAGAGCCCGCGACGCGTCAAGACGGTGCTCCCCCGCGAAACGGGCTCGCCCGCCAGCCAGATAGGCCCCGATTGTGTCAACACCGACGCCGTCACCCTCGGTGACAGGGCAGCGGCCCGCACCGCGCCTCCGACGGAACGACCTTAGAAGTACGGGGTTGTGGTGAGGCGACCGGAAACTCCTCGGAGAGATGGTCCCTGCACTCCAACTTGTCTCTCTCTCGCTCTCTCTCTCTTATTATGTACAGCAATCCGAAAGCGAAACTTGAAAGAACGCACTCAAGACAACACTCCAAAATGCCGGGCTACTCGAGTTTCAGTGAAATGCAGCGTGCAAAGAAGCTGCACGGCTGCGATATGTCGATGCCGCGGAAGTCAGATGCAATGACGCCGAGGTCCGCCGTCTCAGGAAACGGAGGTAACTACAGCGCTCGCTTGTCACACAACGAGTTTGAGCACGACAAAATCAGGCATCAGGCCGAAGTCCTGAACTCACCCCCGCGTGATCGTGGCGAGCCGCCGAAGAGGACTGTTTACGGACACACTCATGATGAGTTGAGCGCCCGTGGACCGCCGTACCACAAGTCTTGCCGAGAGTTCGGTCACGAGAAGGATGAACACTTGACACCAGTCCTTCCCGACCGATCGGGCACACAGCAAACCGGATGCTGCGCTCACGGCGGGCACAAGCAAGGACAGTGCTCGTCAAATGATATGTTCAATGAAGTCAAGCGAAAGCACAAGCATGAAATGGACTCGTGCACACCTCGCAGAGCAGGCCGTTCTACAGAATACGAGCAGTCTCCCGCGCGAAGCGATCGCTCCGGGAACATGTCGAACAGGTGCACATCGCAGGAGCGATTCCGCGCTGACAAGGCACTGCACCGTCACGGGCTCGACGAATGTCAAGACAAGTCGCACTACCACTCCCACGACCACGACCACGGCAAGTCGCCTCGTTGCACATCTGCCGAGCGCTTCCGCTCTGAAAAGCAGCGCCACCGCCATGGCATGGATGAATGCCAAGACAGGGAATCGGTCCCAGAAGTTCATGAACACACAGGCCAGTGTAAAAGTGTTGAAAGGTTTGCCTCTTTGCTGCATTATTTCTTTGTGTTAACAATGCATACATGAAACTCACCAAAGCAGGTGAGTTCCGCTAGTGCGCACAAACAAGGTCTGCACAGGGTATCTCTGTCGACTTTCATTCAGCCATGCAGATCAAACTCGGCGCAGCTCTGCGTATCACTTTTAGCCATTGTAGACGAGCCATCCGGAAAAAGAACATTGCTAGCACGACAGGACTCTTGTTAGAACATCTCCATTGCCGCGGACGAAAGTTGTTGTTTCGTAGCACAGAGATCAACAGGAACAACAAGGAGCCGAAATCACAAATTAGCGGGGGTTCCGCAAACCTGTCCTAAAAACAAGCACACAGATTCACTCGAGCCAAGCACGGGCACCGCCATGGTATGGACGAGTGCCACACAATGCCGCACTTGGATGATGAAAGCCACTGCGATGAAGGACCTTGCACATCGCACCATCAGCTTACGAAGTTGAAGAAGAACCACGACCATGCCTTAGACAGCTGTTCTCCTGAACGCGGCCAGCGAATGACAGTTTCTCACCAGACACCGAAAACCGACAAAAGCAACATCGCGCTCAACAACCAGAAGAAGTCACACACAAAGGACATGAGCCTGCGTAGGGCCGCTGCGTCCACGTCTCCTTCGCATTGTGTTTCTAACGAAGTGTACTCTGAGGACAAGCGGAAGCACAAGCACATGACCGATGAGTGCAGAGACGGGTCTGGTAGTCACAGACATGGCGCTGGATGTGGGCACGGCCATGGGGATGGTGATACCCACTGCGTCTCTCTCGCAAAGCTGGACACCGACAAGCGAAGACACAGCCACCAAATTGATTCTTGCAGAAGCGTTGAGAGAGAGAGACAATTATCGGCTCGCAGGGAGCGCGAGGCTGCGGAAGGCGAGATTTCACCCAGGTGCAAGTCCAACAACCAATTCAACGAGCAAAAGAGAGGGCATCGTCATTTGCTAGACGGCTGCTCTCCACACCGGGAACACTCGCATGACCATGGTCACGGACGGGACCATGGTGTCTGCTCCTCAAACCAAACTTTCACATCTGAAAAGCGCGTACACCGCGTGGCACTCGATGAATGCCGCACACCCCGCTTTGAAATGTCACCTGACCCGCTCGAAGGGACCCAAGCACAGCTTCCCGACACGGCCGCAACCCCGCAAACACCGCCGGAAGCATAGTACCATGTTTTATTCAGATCGTCACCGAAGGCTGAGATCAAAATTGTATCCTGTGCAACTTCCACTTCAAGTACCATATAAAGAATGCAACAAGCTATGCGGCGGAGAGACCAGTTTGCTTCTTTTTCTTCCCCACAACCTTTCAAACCCTTTGCCAAGGAACCACTGTGGACACGTAAACAAATAATAAATAAAGTAGAAGCCAGCCAAGGTACAGCAGAAAATGATTTCGAGTCATGGATTGAGTTGTCAACTTCACGCAACCGAAGACTTGTCAACAGATGTGAGGCGATATGAAAAATTACGCCCTGCTCGGCGTGCCTTGTGCTGTTTAGCTTCTTCCCTTTTCTGTCGACTCGGCCACCACTTCCAACACACGCCGAACAATATACGTCCAAAACTCTTTCTACAATTCTCGCCATTGTACTGTACCCCACTATCTCCCACTTTTCCTGCCCTCCCCGATGCCGCCTTTGTACTCCTCCCGCCTCTCCATATCGAGAAGCGCCTCTGGCACTATCTTCTGCGACCGATGAAACTCAGGGGCACAACGATCAGGGACAGTCTAGTGCGCCGGCCGTTTGTCCGCACGTTCTGTGTGTCCTGGTCAGAGGCCGTGTCGTAGTCTTTCGCGAGTGACCGAGGTGTATCCTGCACTGCACACCTGCGTACAGCGAGGCCTCTATTTTGACCTCGGTTGCAATACAGAATATGGCGAAAGTTGTAATTCGTGGCATCGGTGGGGCTCACCAGCCCACGGTTTCCGCTCCCTTCGAACCTACCCAATTCGTTTTACTTGTTTGTTCGACCTAATTTTCCATCCCCCTTTTCACATGTTTTCTTTTGTTTTAGTCCTGGCAAAGAGCACTTTTCATGCGATTAAGCGATTCACGTGAAGTGATTGTTGCATTTGCAGATGTGCAAGGAAAGCAGCATGGTGCATTGCCCTTAGCCGTTCAGCTGCACAAGTGCACGATTTTTTGTTCTCATTGCTAGCCAGAACCGAAGTTTTAACTTCGAGTACCGCGTGGGGATGAGCGCTTCTTCGACCTGTTTCTGTTAACCCCCCTCTCCCACCACTCCAACCCCACCTCGCTCTCAGCAAGTTTCACCCTGCCCCCCAGTTCATCCTTTTGCTTTATTTTGTTTTAATTCGAAAACACATATTTATCGTTTCTACGTGACTGGTCTCATTTCCATGCCTCTCCTTCTTCTCAACATGTGCCAGCCGCAGTGCAGGACGTTAATGTGATAGCTCCTTGGCAAATTACGTCAAACTGCGCCACCATCGGTGCAACAATCATCTTTGACGGGGCCGCGGCTCGCTCGGCGCCCACGGCGCAACGACTTACGCCCGCCGTAGTAGTACGGGATAGTAGTGGGGCGACCGGATACTCCTCGGAGAGATGGTCCCTGCACTCTAACTCGTCTCTCTCTCTCTCAAACTTGCAACTTCGTGGTCTTCATTGGCTGTGGTGTGGCTATTTCCGAATCTACACCATCGAGGCCAGCTTCAAGTAAAAGCTAAAGCTGAAGCTAGAGCTAACAGGAAAATATACGGGACGGGCCTGGTGCCACCACTTTGCGCGGGTTCTGCTGTGTGTCTATCCCTTCTCAGGAAGGTACAGCGCACCTTGTGTAAGACGACGGCAAAGTGCTGTAGCGACTGACACCACCGAGCGGAAGGGGCACCAACAGGCAGTGCTGTCAAGCATTGATCTGTAAAGTTGCAAGTGCCATCAAGGCAAGCGAGGACTGTTCACGGGCAGTGTTACTCTATGAATTCGTTTGTTGGCAGTGTCAACGGTGATGAGGATGAGGTCAGTCCAGGTCAAGTTTTGCTCCCGCTCGCTTTCGTGGTGCGCGATCGCTTCGTTCTTCGTGTCTCCCCTGTCGGGGATGCGGGCTTCGAGGACTCCTGCAGGAACAGCGAACCGCACCAGAGGAGCTGAGCGTTGACTACACTGTAGTTGACTGCTGAGTATTCAACATAAAGGACACAACTTGTCAGATGACACAAGCCTGAACGGATACATGATCGTATTCTGCGGATGATGCATCACCGCAGATGGCCTGTCAAATGATGATTATTTTCTTGTACGAGTAGACCGTTACACCTAGGGAAGACATTTTCCTACACTGCTGTCGAAGCAAAGCTGCATGATGAGAATGAGTTGTGCAAAGAGCTGGTGGGACTGATGATGGCAAAAACCGGTACAGCCGGGAAGACAGTGTTTCCGCGACGCCAAAAACGACGGCAGAATCAAGGGATTGCAGAATCGACGTAATAATTTCACGTCGGACTCACCGTGTGATCGCTATAGGTACAAGCTGTGTGGTCGCCAGCGTAACCAGACGTCTTCTGGCCCTGGGGTGGGTGGGTCCTAGGTGGGCGCAGGGCCTAGAGACAAGATTCGGCCCAAACAGTGACTAAGATCCCCCCCTCTTTTTCGCTGGAAATAGTTCTGCGATTGTAGAAATCCACTCCCCCAATTAAATCCGTGGAGAAAACAGCAAAACAAAGAAACTCGTAGGTGCCAACATTGGGGGTGGTGTTGGGGGGTGCACAAGAAGGCACTACGATGTTACTTGCAGTTTGCGCCGACTTGTATGCAGATAAGGTGAACCTTGAACTGTCAGTCAACCCTGCTGCCACAGTACAAGAGCTTCGTTCTCTGATATGTCGCGTCATGGATGCAGAAGCCGAGCTCCTCAGACCGCCTAACTATCAGCGAACACCGTTCGATATTCACCGTCTACAAATCTTTAACGACCAGGTGCTCAAGTGGGTTGACCTCGTGAATAATGAGCAGCTTCACGATGGAGTGCAGCTCTATGCGTTTCAGCCTCAAACACAGTGGCATACAGATGTGCAGAAAGATTTACCACCTCCCCGACCACCCACGTGGGAACAGCACCCGAACCACCAATCAGATGGGAATATCCACCAAAAAGGACTTCCTCAGCACTTGGTGTCAGGATCTTCAGCCACTCACCCCTCAGCTCGAGCACAATGGCAGCACCCGAATGTTACTGCTCAGGTGCACATGGCATCTATGCACACAGGGTCAAAGTCCTCGGTTAGAAGAGGTACTGCTTATGAGACAGGTAGAGATGGAGCGACAGAGGAAGAGAAAGTGAGTTACCTTTTTGACGAAATGGATGTTGAAGGCCGAGGAGCATTGTCGGCACCCGACTTCATTCACTGGCTGAGGGAGCTAATTGATGTGAACGACTCCAACCTGCAATTACTCTTCGATTCCGCTGATGTTCATCGACGAGGATTGATTTCAAAAGAAGAATTCAGGGCCTTTGCCAAACGATTTCCAAATGTATCCGACATCGTCTTTCACCGAGCTGCAGATCGATGGGACGTCTGCAACAGGGAACTGGAATCAAGGGCTGCGCAACAGCAGGTACATTTCTTTTCTCCCGTGTATGCACCGGCTGCCCCCCTAGGCATAGGTGGCGGGCGAGTCACGACTCGCCCCAGACTCGTCTTCACTCGCCCTGTCACTCGCCCTTCACTCGCCCTTCACTCGCCCTCAGAACCATACAGGGTCAGTTTTTGTGCCTTCTCCGACCCACTGGTGCGGGATTTAACCACAAAAATCTCGGCAACTACCCCGTCGCCAAAAGAAAAACCCCATTGTGGTGGAGAAACACGTGTTGGGGGGAACGGCAGCAGAGAAGTTTCCCGCGCTGTTGACCCACATCACGGCGGTGCTGACCGCACAGCTAAGCGTGACGGGGGTCGACAGCGTCTTCTCGGTGACAAACGCCACGGAGAAGATACGCTGCCACCCTGGATGGATCCGCAGACATTCGTCAGCCGACTGTTTCTGCATGCATGCATTTGTCGCTGACGACGACAACGACGCCGACGTGACGACCTGGAAGCTCCATGTGCATTGTGTGAGGGCAGACCTTCAGCACACTAGGCAGTACTGTCAAAACATCAAGATGTTCTCACCCCTCCCCTTCTCCTGCACTTGTGTTCATGCGCCGTAACAGGATCGGCAGCCCCTCGGGCTCCATGAGCACGGTCGCAAGGGCAAAACAGGTCGGAATCAAGGCGGAGTGCGCTCTTCTGTTACCTTGGTCCACGGAGGGCGAGTCTGGGGCGAGTTGGGCGAGTCGGAGGGCGAGTTGGGCGAGTGTGCGGCGAGTCTGGCTGGAGAGTCAAAAGGCGAGTTTGGGGCTCGAGGGCCCTAGGGCGAGTCTGGGGCGAGTCACGACTCGCCCGCCACCTATGCCTAGGCATACGGTGCTTACGAGTCGTATTCTCGTGTACGATTCGTTTTCTCGTATCAGATTCTGGTCTAAACTCGTTTTCGAGTTTGGACGAGTTTTTCAAGTCCCCTACTTCCCCTACATGAGGACGGGGTCGATGGCGGTGTCGCTCCCGTCAGTTGCCCAATCCCACGACTCTCGGGCTCTCGCTGCCATTCTCTGAATGTTGGTCTTCACTTTGTCTTTCGAGATGCCTCCCGCTTCACCGCGAACTTAGACAAGATATGCTGCTCCTGCTGTTTCTGCAGATCCTGCTTATCCCGGACATGTTCGGGGCTCGTCCTGATCAGGCCTGCTTCTACGGAAATGTGCACAAATCGTCGATATTTCTCGCCGCAAGTGTGGCAACGTCGGATGGTGGACCTGTAAAAAGGTGATTTTACTGGAATACTTTGGCCACCAGGCCTATTTTCGGGACATGAATCGTTTTTGGAGAAAAGAAATGTTGTGTCGATGCGGGAAAACTCCTGGGCTGGCTCTGGTCCATAAAAGATTGCGATCCGCACATCCTCTTTGACTGGGGAAACATGGTGGCCGAGTGTGCGCGCTTGTGGGCTATCATGGGACCAATCGTGTGGTTCACCGTTCAAAGAAGTCATGGTGTCACCGTGCGCACCAAGTATCTCAGCAAGGTGCACAACAGTGTGGGGGCTGGCACCACAGCACCGGTGCTGGTACCGAAGAGCACCGGCCGGTGCTCTTCGGTGCTCTCCGGTGGAACCCGCCAGTTTTGCAATGATAAATCCCCTGTTTGGTGACATTCTTTCGCTGGCCTGTGTAGAAGACCTTTCTCGTCGACCTCATGCTCCGATGAAGAGATTCGTGAAAAATGGACCCCGGGAACCCATAGTATGTGCGAGGTTCGTTGAGTCTTTCCAATGTTCAGGGCACCAGGCATGAAAACTACAACGCGGGATGCAAAACTTTGCATCACAGAATCACGCCAAAACGGTCAAAACTACCGGCGCAACAGTAGAAATGTCAAAAAACGTGCCCTGCGGGAATTGACAATTTCACGTGCACAGGCATTTGAACCACGAAATCTGAAATGGCAACTTCGATTTCCACGATTTCCATTTTCACCACGTCCCGGTCCCTGGCTCGACGAACCACGTACCAACTCTTTGGCCCCCGGGTCTATTTTCTACAGATCTCTTCATCAGAGCTGATCTCGAGCAAAAAGTCGGCGAAAAAGGCTGGTACTGTGGACCGACTTCCAGGAGCCAGGATCAGGCCCACAGTCGTCATGGGGAAGCACCCAGACTCAATGGGGAAGCGTGGGGGCCCTTTGGGGGGGGTGCAACTGAAAAAGAATTCTGCTCAAAAACCCGAGAACGAGGCCCAAACTATGGTTTCAACACTTTTTCCTCGTTTTTTGGGCTTTTTGAGGTGTGAAAACCGAAATTATTTTTCCAGCACCGGAGAGCACCGCCAGCACCGGTGCCCGGTGCCGGTGCCAGCACAGCACGTGGTCGGCTGCACCGCCTCCATATGCTGAAAACATTTGACGGGGTACTTTGCTGACTTTCCCTCTCGATCGAGTCAAGGAGGGACGGGGTTTTGGTGTTCTGCGCCTTCTCCGACGACGGAGCATGGGAAGACTTTCAGAAATACCCCACTCCAGGAAGAGACTGAAGGCAGCAGTTAAAGTTCGAGAAACAGTAAAGTTCGGGCGAAGCTAAGTTCGGGCTCTCGTGACGCCGAGTTCGGAGCAAGTTTGGCCTGTGGTGGCAAGTTCGGCGCCAGTACCCGCCCGCTCACTCTGCGGAGAAAAAAAGCTAGCTCCGTTTTTTGTTTTCGTTTTCATACGTCGGAACGTACTCTGCTCCTCCTACGTACAGGGGTTCCTTGTGCCGCCTGTTATTCCTGTGGTGTACCTGGTGGTGTGTTGGTGTGTTTCGAGAGTAAGCTTCTTTCACGACAGAGACCCCCGTTTCGGCCCCTGAGCTCGTTACGCATCCCCCCACACGCGGGGCACTCGTCAGACGAGTTACGTGTGAGGGGTTCTGACCTCGTGAGGGTTCAGATTGACCTGACACTCGGGACTGACAACGAATTGTCGGTTGGCCTTCTCTCATGTCAGGCAGGGTCTCCGTGAGGCAAAGGCCCCATTATCCTTGTGTACGTTTGGTGGTTGAGAAAAGAAGGAAGAACGAAAGAAAAGGTTCTTATGGCACGAAGTGATCATGCAAGCCGTGTATAGCCGCAACTTGTCTGTCTGCTCTGCAGTGGCGTGGTTGTCGTGCGGGCTTGTGTCCTTGCTGGAGTCCTTTCTTCTGTCTTCTCTGTTTCCGCCTGTTGTGTTCGGCTCGCTTGCGGGGGGTGTCGCTGCTCACCCCGCCCTCCGCACTATTATCTAGTCCAAAACAATACACTTTCATAATTGTTGCAAGAAAAGTGGGGTTTGCACGAATAGATTCATATTGCATGTTCATTGGACCTCCAGTCTCGAAGAATGACTTCCACCGCATTTTGCATCGGGTTTCCACTGTCAGACACTCACACAGATGGCCACGAATGAAAACTATGGCAATGACATCACAGCAGAACTTGAGAGGCTCGAGCAGCAGAAGCAGAAGTTACTTGCCCAGCTTTCGGCACTCGAGGCTGAAAGTGAAGAGCTTACTCGGACTGTCCAAACAAACCAAGATCTCAACACGTCTGTCCGCACAAGACAGAGCGTTATGCATCTCGAAGAAAAGGCTCTCATGGAAAAGGAAATAGCAATGGAACGCAATCGTGAAGCGCTAAGAGACTCTGAGATGCGCTTTCTCGAGCAATCACAACGCTTTGATATGGCTGCTGCATCCCTTGGGTCCCCACGTAGATCTCGTCAGTACTGACTTCGACCTCATCCGCTTTTTGTGCTGTATTAGAATTCATTTAGATTGTAGACTGGAAGAAACTATTCAGTGCTCGCCGAGCGGTGCGCTCTTGTGAAGTATTTTCAACATATCTCCCTTTTTCCTGTAGTTGCCTACTTTCGGATGCGTTTTGCGCCAGTGCGGTCTATCTCAGAAAGATCACCACCCAAAAGGACCCCAACATGACCCCGACATGACCCCAACACGACCCCGACATGACCAACATGACCCCTAAGGACCCCCAAACACAGGTAGCGGGCGAGTCGCGACTCGCCCCAGACTCGTTTGTCTTTGTCCCGTCACTCGCCCTGACTTGCCCTTTATTCGCCCTCAGTACCAGCAGGGTCAATTTTTTGGCCCTTCCCCGACCCTCTCAGGTGCGGGAATTAACCGCAAATGTTTGGGGCAAATACGAGAAACGCGTGCTCATGCGGTCAGGGAACCCTTGAGGAAAGTAGCTAGTTGCAAGGGTCATCATAAAGCAGGGGCCGAGCTTGTGGATGCAAACTGGGTCAGTTGACCGAGCTTCCACTTTGCACCCGAAAAAACTCGGTCAGACCAGAAGAAGACGAAGAAGAAAAAAGGCCGCTTCGGGTCCAGGAACGTGACGGTCAACCACAGCTCACAAAGCTTGAGTCGACGGCAGCACATTGCTACAACCCCCGTCTGCCCTGCTGACCGTCTCTACGAGCTTGTGTTCAGCACGAGCGCCAACCGCCCTGAAGGTGATCATTGCCAATTTGCTATCTGAAACCACCTCCACACGAGCCCGAGTCGGAAACTCGAATATGGCAGCTGTGCCGACTACTTAAAATCTTGCCAGTTTCTGCTGGCCCGTCAGTGATGGCTTTTTACCGGCTGGTACTCATGAGCATCAACAACCCTATCTACCTCCATTGTCGTTGTGACTATTTCTCAACCTTTACATCGTCGCTGGCCCAGTTTCCCTCGCTGTTCTGCGCATGCTCAAGAAGAGCAGTTTACCTTCGTTTCCCCGGTAAGTGCCGGACCGGTAAGAGAGGATGGGTCAGGCCGGCACGTCTCCAAGATCACGTTTAACCCTGCTGGCTCAGGCAGGTAAATTAAGAGAAAACAATCCGATGATCGTTCTATTCATGACCGTCGCATTAATTCTGACCGAATTAACCGCGGCCGAAAGCTCGGTCTCGTGCCCTACCTTTACCGACTTTGACCTTTTGTGTAATGAGTTTGGGACTGGCTCCTGCGCAGTGTGGGCAGGATCCTCGGCAACAGGGACGACGACATGCGCGGTGAATAGCTCCAGGTTCGAGCTGACGTGCTCGTCCGTTCTTGCGTCTTCCGGTACTCTGACTTTACAAATCCCCTACGGCGTCGCGCTGAACGTTACAAATTGCTCATTGTCTGGAGACTTTGTCTTTGAAGGTCACGGGAGGTTGGTGATGCGTGATGTATCCGCCGTCGGCTCGCTGCTCGTGCAGTCTTTCCAAGAGACGATCCTGGACAGATTATCGGTCACGGGCACAGGCTTGCGTTCCGCGCTGCAACTCAACGAGCTACCGAACGTGGCCGCTACAACGATAACCGTCACACAAGAAATCGGTTCGAACCCCGATAATGGTGGTTGCGTGTATCTGAGCTCCTCAAGAGTAAACGCAAGTATGTGATTCATCCGATGCTTGAAGATCTGGACTAAGAATAGGCAGGTGGTTTGCTCGACAAGAGAAGCCTTTGCTCGAACCCCGCAAACCCGCAAACCCGCACTCGGTGGCCCTGCGGGCCCCCTCGTGCATTTGATGGATTCTTAGTGCTTCGATGTGGGCCTTCTTGTCCAGGTTCGGCCTCTTGTGTGAAGAGGCCGACTCGAAAGAAAAAAGGATTCAGCACACACAACGCAAACAGGAACTAGAAGAAGAAAAGAAATTCACAAGATGGTTCGGGTCGGAGTTGTGCTTGAAAAATCTGGTGTTCGAGAGTTCGTGTGGAAGCAGTCAAGGTATGTGAAGTTACGAGTCAGCGAAAAGGTTCTGTCAGAGCTATGGGTACATATTTTTGTTGATATTTTGACCGATGCATCCAACGAAACCGTCACAGGAATTCGAAGCTCCTACGAACGACGTTCTTTCAAGGGTCGCAACTTCGGGAGAACGTGCCCTCCCCATTTCGACATGCAACAGTTGCCTATCACGTTTTCGGTGTTCCTTCAGCAAAGTGGTCCTGAGAGGTCGTGAAGTCCAAGAAGCTGGCCATCAAAGGCCCCGGAATTCTCAATGGGTGGTCTTGGGGTTGGGGGACAAAATCTGACTTGCCACCTCCTCGCGGTGTCCCCTGGAAACGTGTTTTTCGAAACGCGGCCAAGGCAAGCAGTTCCTTTGCTGTGGGTGAAAGCCCCTAACTTCGTATCTGGCCTCCGAGCTGCGCACCTACTCTTCCCAGGCGTAAAAAAGGTCGGCAAGAAAGCAGCAGCAGCAGCAAGGCAGCAGCAGCAAGGCAGCAGCAGCAGAAGCAAGCAGCAGCAGGAAGGCAGCAGCAGCAAGGCAGCAGCAGCAAGGCAGCAGCAGCAAGGCAGCAGCAGCAAGGCAGCAGCAGCAAGGCAGCAGCAGCAAGGCAGCAGCAGCAAGGCAGCAGCAGCAAGGCAGCAGCAGCAAGGCAGCAGCAGCAAGGCAGCAGCAGGCAAGGCAACAGCGGCAAGGGCGGCAGCATCACAATAGCAGCGGCAAGGCGGCATCAGCAAGGCAGCAGCAGCAACAAGGCAGCAGCGGCAAGGCAGCAGCAGAAGCAAGACAGCTGCGGGAAGACACCAGCAGCAAGGCAGCAGCGGCAAGGCAACAGCGGCAAGTCGGCAGCGGCACGACGCAGCGGCAAGGCGGCATCTGGAAGGCAGCCGCAGCAAGGCAGCAGCCGCAGCAAGGCAGCCGCAGCAAGGCAGCAGCAGCAAGGCAGCAGCCGCAGCAAGGCAGCCGCAGCAAGGCAGGCAGCAAGGCAGCAGGCAGCAGGCAGCCGCAGCAAGGCAGCAGCAGCAAGGCAGCAGCCGCAGCAAGGCAGCGCAGCAAGGCAGCCGCAGCAAGGCAGCCGCAGCAAGGCAGCAGCAGCAAGGCAGCAGCAGCAAGGCAACAGCGGCAAGGCGGCAGCATCGCGATGGCAGCAGCAAGGCGGCATCAGCAAGGCAGCAGCAGCGGCAAGGCGGCATCAGCAAGGCAGCAGCAGCAAGGCAGCACCAGCAAGGCTGCAGCAGAAGCAAGCCACCAGCAACAAGGCAGCAGCGGCAAGGCAGCAGCAGAAGCAAGACAACAGTGGCAAGGCGGCAGCGGCACGATAGCAGCGGCAAGGCGGCATCCGCAAGGCAGCCGCGGTAAGGCAGCAACGGCAAGGCAGCAGCAGAAGCAAGACAGCAGCGGCAAGGCAGCAGCAGCAAGGCAGCATCAGCAAGGCAGCAGCGGCAAGGCAGCACCAGCAAGGCAGGAGCAGAAGCAAGACAGCAGCAACAAGGCAGCAGCGGCAAGGCAGCAGCAGAAGCAAGACAGCAGCAGCAAGACACCAGCAGCAAGACAGCATCGGCAAGGCAACAGCGGCAAGGCGGCAGCAGTACGATAGCAGCGGCAAGGCGGCATCAGCAAGGCAGCCGCGGTAAGGCAGCAGCAGCAAGGCAGCAGCAGCAGCAGCAAGGCAGCCGCGGCAAGGCAGCCGCGGCAAGGCAGCAACGGCAATGCAGCAGCAGAAGCAAGACAGCAGCGGCAAGGCAGCAGCAGCAAGGCAGCAGCAGCAGCAGGACAGCAGCAGCAAGGCAGCATCAGCAAGGCAGCAGCGGCAAGGCAGCAGCAGCAGCAGGACAGCAGCAGCAAGGCAGCATCAGCAAGACAGCAGCGGCAAGGCAGGAGCAGCAGCAGGACAGCAGCAGCAAGGCAGCAGCAGCAAGGCAGCAGCGGCAAGGCAGCAGTAGCAGCAAGGCAGCCGCGGCAAGGCAGCAGCAGAAGCAAGACAGCAGCGGCAAGACACCAGCAGCAAGGTATCAGCAAGGCAGCCGCCGTAAGGCAGCAGCAGCAAGGCAGCAGCAGCAGCAGCAAGGCCGCCGCAGCAATGCAGCAACAGCAATGCAGCAGCAGCAAGACAGCAGCAGCAGCGGGACAGCAGCAGCAAGGCTGCAGGAGGAGCAGGACAGCACCAGCAAGGCAGCAGCAGCAGCAAGGCAGCAGCGGCAGGGAAGCAGGAGCAGCAACACAGCAGCGGCAAGGCAGCAGCAACAAGGCAGCAGCAGCAGCAGCAGCAGCAACAAAGCAGCAGCAGCAGCAAGAGGCAGCAGCAGCAGCAAGGCAGCAGCGGCAGGGAAGCAGGAGCAGCAACACTGCAGCGCCAAGGCAGCAGCAACAAGGCAGCAGCAGCAGCAGCTGCAGCTAGGCTGGAGCAGCAACAAGGCAGCAGCAGCAGCAACAGGCAGCAGCAGCAGCAAGGCAGCAGCAGCAGCAAGGCAGCAGCAGCAGCAAGGCAGCAGCGGCAGGGAAGCAGCAGCAGCAACATAGCAGCGGAAAGGCAGCAACAAGGCTGCAGCAGCAGCAGCAGCAGCAAGGCAGCAGCAACAAGGCAGCAAGGCAGTAGCAGCAGCAGCATCATAGCAGCGGCAAGGCAGCAGCAGCAACAACAGACGAAGTTTGTTTGAAGCGCTTAAGTTGGAAAACGAAGGTCCTCGTGGGCAGTGTGGCCAGCCTGGCACTTCCCGCACCTGACATCGACCGTGTACCTGTGCCCTAGGCCCGCGATCCGGTCTGTCTGCCGAGTGTTGCAGGCCCGGTGGGCGGCGTTCTCTTCCTGGACCGTGGTGGCAACCGTTCGCAGGACCTCTCCCAAGTCACATTGTCGTCCGTCTCCAAATGGACCGCTGATGCTTGCAAGTACAGAAAGAAGTACCGTCGCCGACCGTTCTCCTGTCACCCACCTGTGGACCGCCGCGGTAAGTTCGCCTTTCTCATGCGTGTCGCACCGCTGGAAGGCTACTACCTGCTGTGCCATGTCCGTGACCGCGATCAGGTTCAAAGCCGCCTGCAGGTAGCACGAATTCGTGGTCGTGAGGCCCGCTCGACCCTTTTCGGCCCGGATAGCGGTCGTGATCATGACATTCGACCTTCCACTGTTGGCTAGGATATCGACTGACTTAGGTGCCGCGGCAGGAGCCTTAGGTCCCAGTGTCCCGTTCACATCTACTCCCCCCGCTGCCATGGCTGGTTTTTTGTTGGCGCTAGGGGGGGTGGCTGTGGTGTGGTTCGTGGGGGTAGCTCCCGCCGAGGCGGTGTCATTCTCCTTCCTTTTGCACGCCTGCGGTGTCTGATTCTCGTGCCCATCCGCACACTGCTTCCGCCGAGGCTTTTGTGGTGTGTCACTCGCGTCCCCTCCCGTCCTAGTCACGTCCACTCTCCCTGCTGCCATGGCTGGTGTTTTGTTGGCGCTCGGGTGAGTGGCTGTGGAGTGGGTCGTGGGGGTAGTTCCCGCCGAGACGGCGCCACGTATCTTCCTATTGCACGTCTGCGGGGATCGGGCCTCGTGTCCTTCCGCGTCCTGCTCCTGCCGAGGCTCCTGTGGTGTGTCACTCGCATCCCCCCCAGTCCCAGTCACGTCCACTCTCCCTGCTGCCATGGCTGGTGTTTTGTTGGCGCCTGGGTGGGTGTTTGTGGTGTGGGACGCGGAGGTGGCTCCCCCTGCTAAGACTTCGTTTTCCAACGGCTCCTGTGAAGCGTTCTGTGCTTGTCTCGTCGCAGGCAGGGGCGGAACTCGGGCCGATTCCAAAGCCTGCATCAACTCCACTGTGTCTTGTGAACCGGAGGCCTGTTCGTCCGCCCCTCCGGCGGATCCGCTCTGTGAAGTACCGGTGTCCTCTCCCTCGTCGGCCCCTTCAGTCCCAGGCCGTGTCATGGGGACCGCTTGGGGCGCTCCCTCACTGGGCTTGGCCATGGCCGTGCCGGACCCCCTCGGTTGGCTCCTTGGGCCGGCTGGTGCGGCCCCAACCGTGTCTGGGGGCCGGTTCCGAAGGCCGGGAAGCCCTGAATCAGGCTCCTCGGGCCGCCCTGAGGGCGTGTCCTCTGACGCTGGCAGAGGTATGGCCTCGGGTGGGGCATCTACGTCGAGTGGACGCTCGCGGCTGCCCTCCACCCCTCTCTCCGCCCCTTTCGTTTCTTCGCCGACCCGGGATGGGGGGGTGGATCCACTGGGTGCCTGGAGACCTGGGGTGGGGGGGGGGGCTAGGCCCTTGTCTTCTACGGCCGGGGGTTTGTCTGCTTGTTCCGACTGCACTTTTCTGTCCAGGTACTCCCTCACGGTCATCTTCTTCGCCGTCGCCGACGGTGTGTCAATGAAGCCTAACTTCTGATGGGCCTCTGGTGCCCGGGTGGGTTCCGGTTCTGCCGTGCCGATGTTGCACTTCAGTTGGGGTCCGCGCCTCGCCTGGGATTGCACCTTTTTTTTCTTGCGGTACCTACCCGCATCTCCTTTACGGGAGCTCACCCGGTCCTCCTCGCTCAGGCCGGATTGCTCGCTGGGTGAGCTGTCCTCTCTCACCTTTCCTACCTTTTGCGTGCTGTCCGTTGTGCTCCCTGTTTTGTGGCTGACGCTGCGGCCGGTCGTTGTCCCGGGGCTCACGAAGGAGGGTTCCCGTGGCCTGTCGGTGTCCTGGCCCGAGGATGGGCCACCAAGTTGTGACCCAGTAGCCAGGTGACCCTGACTGCCAGTCGCCGGCCCTGAGCCGTGGCGTTCCGCGGAGCGCCCCCTCCCCGGTTGCTCCTCACCTGAATCCTGACTGGGCCCTTGCATCAGCACATCCCCTTCTTCCAGCAGGCCCTCGGGCACGGGTTCCTCGGTGTCCCCCTCTTCGTCAACCGCCATATGCGAGGAGGGGGGGGACTCCGGGGCGGGGTCTGTGACTCCCGTGGAATCCCCCTCTGGGTAGAAGATGGGGGGAAGGCATCTCTGTGGTGCCGTCTCGGCCGCCCTTGAGTCTTCCGCCTTTGAGTCTTCCGCCCTTTTCCGTCTGACGGCCTCGCCGAGGGCCTCTCCTTCCTCAATCCAAGCCATCCAAGCCATCCACTCTTCCGTCTCCGGCGTTGTAATCTCCACAGGTTCCTCCTCCGTGACGCTTACCTCTGCCGGGAGAGAGCCCCTATCGGTGATTTCTCCTCTGCGTAGGACTGAGCGGGCGGCCGCTTTGACTACCTGAATCGAGATGCGCTCAGCGTAGTCTCTGTACACCCCTGCCTTGTCGAGTCTAGCTCGCTTGGCCGCCTCCCCGGCGACCCTCCTCAGGAAGCCTCTGGCCTCCGCACCGAACCCCCCAAAGGACTCCAAGGCAAAAGCGGTGAGGGTCCTGTTGTTTCTGCCCATCTCTTTCGCGTACTTGCAGTACTTTTCCGCCTCCCCCAGCCGTGCCGCGTACCCCGGATGTTTGGCCGCCTCCTTACAAACAGACGGGGCCATGGGGTTCACGATGGTCACGTCCACGGATCTCGGGCGCCTCTCGTTCACTCCTCTTGGCAGCGAAACGTCCCCTGGAACCAGCCCGGGTCTTGTGCCCAACGTGTGTTTCTCCTCCCGGATCGGGTTCAGCGCTGCGTCACTGCAAGCCAGGAAGAGTTCGTCTCTTACCGCGTTGTGCTTCGCCGTCCGGTCCCCCCCGTTCGGGCAGTTGAGGGCGTGGCGACCCGCCTGGTCCAGGCTCTCCTTCTTACAAATCCGGCAGGTTTGTCCGGACTCGTACACTGCCAGGCCAAGCCAGAGCTTCACCGCCGCCTCGAACTCCGCCGGCTCCAGATCCTTCCCGTCGAACGGCACTGCTGTCAGCCATGATGCCGCGTGTGGCTGGGTGATCGTATGTAATCGCGCTAGCTCTGCGGGATTGTCCTTGTACCCTTTGTGCACCTTTTTCAGGTAGACCTCTTCTATCGCGCTCGACAGCAGCTTCTGGCTTAGTGGCCCCTGAGGACCGCTGCGACCTATATCCTCCCTTCCGACCGTTTTGTTGAACTTCTTTGCCGCCTCCCTCCATGCTTTCTCGTCCACCCGGTAGTTGGGGTCCAGCTCTTTGGCCAGATCCTCCCAGGCGGACAGGGAAGCGAGCGTCGCTGCGGCGTGGTGGTCCGCAGCGCTCCTGAGGCCCAGCCCCCCGAAGCGGATCGCGAGTTTGGCCTGGGTCCAAGCGTGCTTAGTCATCCTGGACTGGCTGATCTCTTCCGCGGCATCTTTGACCATGTCGTCGAACGCACTAAGCACCTCGCGGGTCTTTCTACCTGGGTTGGCCCTCATGTAAAATACCATCTTGCCGAAAGAGTCGCAATACCTCAGAAGCAAGTAGGCCGCTTGCTTGTCGTCCATTTTTTTCAGCATTCTGAAGGTCTCCCGGAGGCTGTCCACCTTGTCGCTCAGGTACTTTGCACAATAATCCTCGTCCCCGATGGGCGCTCCCAGAAAATGGAAGTTTCCGTCCAATATGAACGTAGTCTTCTCCGGGAACCCCCAAGCCTTTGGGTCCCCATTGAGGCACGGGTCCAGAAGAATCCATTCGCATTTGTCGCCGATCTCCAGCCCTATTTTTCGGCATTCGCTCTGGAACAACTCCATGGCCCTCAGGACCTTGTCCTTGTCCCCCGCGAAGATGCCATCGTCAAGGTAGAACAAGGAGAGGTCGAGGCCGGTCTCCCGCTTCATCTTTTGTACAATCGGGGCGATTGCGAGCGAAAAGAGCAAGGGGCCCATCGGGTCTCCTTGCTGTGCCCCCTCCTCTGATTTCAGCACTTTCCCTCGCATGAAGAGGTTGGACTTGCCCGCGTAGCACCACTCGACCCACGGCAGCAGCTCCGGTAGGTTGGCTTTCGTCTCGCGTATCATCGCGTCCCTGTGAACTGAGTTGAAAGCGTTTTTCAGGTCGACTTTCAGAATGACCTTTCCCGACCTACCTAAATTGCGCTCAGAGTACCCTCTCACCGCTTGTACGGCAGCCTCGAGACCACCCTGCACGGCGACTCCTACTTGACTGTCTTTGACCAGTATTTTCTCTGCCTCCTTCTTCACCGCCGCACATGCGCACTTCGCCGCCAGCCTCCTCCAAACTTCGCCCACGGCTATCGGCCGCACGTCGCCGTCTTTCTTGTTCAGGGCTATGAGGGTCGCCCCTGCCAGGTATGGCATAGAGGCGGTCGGGGCCTCCCCCGAAAGCAGCAGGTTGACCAGGTCCTTGGTCTCGGCTATGGCCCCTTCCACGTCCGGGGCCTCGACCGCATCCTTGACAAACTGCGCCCTCAAGCTCGACGGCCCCGCGCCCGACCCCCTCGGGAAGCTTCGGATCGCTTGTAGTACCAGTTCCGGCTCCACCTTCAGAGCTCCAGGCCCTTCTCCGTAGTCGATGTTCTCATACGCTGCCGCCGCCTTCGGGTGCTTCTCTTCCAAGGCCCTCCATGTTTTGTCGTTGTCCTCCGCCAGGCCCCCCGCTGTTAGTGCAGCGTTTCCCTGGGAGAAGCGCCCTAGCTTGGCGAGGGTTGTTGCCCTGGCGATCTTCTCATCTTCAGAGTCCTGCGCGTCCCGCCCTTTCCCTACTTTGGAGGCTTCGCTGGCTCTCTTGGCTTCCTGCCACAGGTCCGTGTACTCACCTTCCCCCCAGGCTACCAGTCGATCGCGGATCTCCGACGCCCGCTTCTTGTGGTGGCGCTTGCCAGAACCCCTGGATTTCCAGAGGCAGACCTTCGGGAACAAGTACAGCAGGATGAACGAGTCTTCGTCTCTCTTTGTGTTCACCCGACGCAGAGTCCGAATATATGTTTCGGCCCAGAGGCGCTGGACCGGGCGGGGGACTTTCGCCACTGTCTGGCATCTGAGGTGGGCCACCTCATCCCAGGACGGTAAGCCCCTGCCTGGGTCCGGAATGGTCGCCCCCACTGTATCTTCCACCTGCAAACCCGCAGGGTTCCTGCGCGGGCTCCTGCCGAGGCTCCTGTGGTGTGTCACTCGCATCCCCCCCAGTCCCAGTCACGTCCACTCTCCCTGCTGCCATGGCTGGTGTTTTGTTGGCGCCTGGGTGGGTGTTTGTGGTGTGGGACGCGGAGGTGGCTCCCCCTGCTAAGACTTCGTTTTCCAATGGCTCCTGTGAAGCGTTCTGTGCTTGTCTCGTCGCAGGCAGGGGCGGAACTCGGGCCGATTCCAAAGCCTGCATCAACCTTGTACCCTTTTTCAGGTAGACCTCTTCTATCGCGCTCGACAGCAGCTTCTGGCTTAGTGGCCCCTGAGGACCGCTGCGACCTATATCCTCCCTTTTTTTTTTGTTGAACTTCTTTGCCGCCTCCCTCCATGCTTTCTCGTCCACCCGGTAGTTGGGGTCCAGCTCTTTGGCCAGATCCTCCCAGGCGGACAGGGAAGCGAGCGTCGCTGCGGCGTGGTGGTCCGCAGCGCTCCTGAGGCCCAGCCCCCCGAAGCGGATCGCGAGTTTGGCCTGGGTCCAAGCGTGCTTAGTCATCCTGGACTGGCTGATCTCTTCTTTTTTTTTGTTTTCAACTGGGAGCATCGTACGGGAAACAAATGGGGCTAGGGGTGTGTTGGGCTAGTTCCTTTTCAGTTTTCTCGTGGGATACGAGAAGAACCCTCTTCCTCCGCGTCCACCCGCGGGGAAGATCTTACACCCGAAGAGAAGTTCCTTCACCAAGCGGCCATGTCATTTTGCGAATCGGCGCTTGGAGTGAAGGAAAGTCTCTTGGGAGCAAGTCTCCTGGGAATAAAAACCCGCAAACCCGCACTCGGTGGCCCTGCGGGCATTTGATGGATTCTTAGTGCTTCGATGTGGGCCTTCTTGTCCAGGTTCGGCCTCTTGTGTGAAGAGGCCGACTCGAAAGAAAACAGGACTCAGCACACACAACGCAAACAGGAACTAGAAGAAGAAAAGAAATTCACAAGATGGTTCGGGTCGGAGTTGTGCTTGAAAAATCTGGTGTTCGAGAGTTCGTGTGGAAGCAGTCAAGGTATGTGAAGTTACGAGTCAGCGATAAGGTTCTGACAGAGCTATGGGTACATATTTTTGTTGATATTTTGACCGATGCATCCAACGAAACCGTCACAGGAATTCGAAGCTCCTACGAACGACGTTCTTTCAAGGGTCGCAACTTCGGGAGAACGTGCCCCCCCCATTTCGACATGCAACAGTTGCCTATCACGTTTTCGGTGTCTCACAGGAATTCGGAGCTCATGCGAACAGTGTTGGGGGACAAAATCTGACTTGCCACCTCCTCGCGGTGTCCCCTGGAAACGTGTTTTTCGAAACGCGGCCAAGGCAAGCAGTACCTTTGCTGTGGGTGAAAGCCCCTTACTTCGTATCTGGCGTCCGAGCTGCGCACCTACCCTTCCCGGGCGTAAAAGATCCTGCCCCAAGCTGCCCAGCAGGAACGGGGGGGGCGGTGCAAAGAGGCACCTTCCAGGTGAGCCTTGCCAAGTTTGACTCCCTTGTGGCCCTCTCATCGTGAAGGCGGGGTAAAATCGGGATGGTTACCAATGTGCCCCCGGTTTTTTGAATTAGTTGGCCCCAGTCTGAGTGACAGGTGGCGGCTTGTGGCTGAGCCGCGGCCTTTCCAGGCCCTTAGCCGACTCTCCTTTCGTTTTTCTGAGTCCCCAGTGCCGTGGGGCAGGCGCCGGTTGCAGTGTGCAACTGGTGCGGGTTCAAACCGCGCCTGTCTGTGTTCGTGTTTGTGCCGTTTTTCGTTGTGAAGAAGTGAACCCGGAGAACCCACCAGGTCAGGCACCAGGTTTCTTGTCTGGCAAACTGCACGGCCTGGTGTTTAAAAAAAAATCAAGGCTGTCTGTGCGGTTGGCTGTGACAAGTCCACTCCTGCATTTCACAAAATTTGCAGCAGGAGGGACTGAGTCACACCAATCGAAAAGACACCGGAGAATACCCGGAGTCAGCACCAGCAAGGCAGCACCAGCAAGTCAGCAGCCAGCAAGCCACAGGACTCCTACCACTCATCCTTTTGCTTCCCATTCTGCGCGTTCTTTGGGGGTCCTGTGTTGCCAAGCCTGATTGCAAGAGATAGAGGGGGACACACCTCCAGCAAACCCGGGCAAACCTGACCTGTGGAATTGGATGCTGCCAAAAAATGGCTGGTTTGCGGGTCTGGTTCATAGGAAAACCAATAGAAACTGGATTCTGAATTTTCAGTTTTTCAGAATTTTTTTTTGACAAAGGTGAAATTTTTGCTTGGAATTTTTCATTGTGACGGACAGACGGACGGACAAGCCACATAATAATAAGGGGACAAAATCTGACTTGCCACCTCCTCGCGGTGTCCCCTGGAAACGTGTTTTTCGAAACGCGGCCACAAGGCAAGCAGTACCTTTGCTGTGGGTGAAAGCCCCTTACTTCGTATCTGGCGTCCGAGCTGCGCACCTACCCTTCCCGGGCGTAAAAGATCCTGCCCCAAGCTGCCCAGCAGGAACGGGGGGGGCGGTGCAAAGAGGCACCTTCCCGGTGAGCCTTGCCAAGTTTGACTCCCTTGTGGCCCTCTCATCGTGAAGGCGGGGTAAAATCGGGATGGTTACCAATGTGCCCCCGGTTTTTTGAATTAGTTGGCCCCAGTCTGAGTGACAGGTGGCGGCTTGTGGCTGAGCCGCGGCCTTTCCAGGCCCTTAGCCGACTCTCCTTTCGTTTTTCTGAGTCCCCAGTGCCGTGGGGCAGGCGCCGGTTGCAGTGTGCAACTGGTGCGGGTTCAAACCGCGCCTGTCTGTGTTCGTGGTTGTGCCGTTTTTCGTTGTGAAGAAGTGAACCCGGAGAACCCACCAGGTCAGGCACCAGGTTTCTTGTCTGGCAAACTGTACGGCCTGGTGTTTAAAAAAAAATCAAGGCTGTCTGTGCGGTTGGCTGTGACAAGTCCACTCCTGCATTTCACAAAATTTGCAGCAGGAGGGACTGAGTCACACCAATCGAAAAGACACCGGAGAATACCCGAGTGTCGGCCCACAAACGAAGTATTTGAACTTCCCCTTTTGGAACTTGCTTGTCTTGCCCATTTTTCCCAGTTTGCCTCGAAGGCCCCCGTACGATTCTTCCAAAAAAAAAAAATTAGGGGTAGCTCGGAGCGCAGCATCATCATCAGTCAGCGGAAGCAAAAACAAACAAACAAACCCAGGAGCAGGAGCGGAGCAGGGAGAGATGGTTGACCTCACTCTCCCTGATGCTGTCGTGACTCGGCCTGACCCGCAAACCCGCACTCGGTGGCCCTGCGGGCCCCCTCGTGCATTTGATGGATTCTTAGTGCTTCGATGTGGGCCTTCTTGTCCAGGTTCGGCCTCTTGTGTGAAGAGGCCGACTCGAAAGAAAACAGGATTCAGCACACACAACGCAAACAGGAACTAGAAGAAGAAAAAATTCACAAGATGGTTCGGGTCGGAGTTGTGCTTGAAAAACCTGGTGTTCGAGAGTTCGTGTGGAAGCAGTCAAGGTATGTGAAGTTCCGAGTCAGCGAAAAGGTTCTGACAGAGCTATGGGTACATATTTTTGTTGATATTTTGACCGATGCATCCAACGAAACCGTCACAGGAATTCGAAGCTCCTACGAACGACGTTCTTTCAAGGGTCGCAACTTCGGGAGAACGTGCCCCCCCATTTCGACATGCAACAGTTGCCTATCACGTTTTCGGTGTTCCTTTAGCAAAGTGCTCCTGAGAGGTCGTGAAGTCCAAGAAGCTGGCCATCAAAGGCCCCGGAATTCTCAATGGGTGGTCTCTTGGGGTTGGGGGACAAAATCTGACTTGCCACCTCCTCGCGGTGTCCCCTGGAAACGTGTTTTTCGAAACGCGGCCAAGGCAAGCAGTTCCTTTGCTGTGGGTGAAAGCCCCTAACTTCGTATCTGGCCTCCGAGCTGTGCACCTACTCTTCCCAGTCGTAAAAAAGGTCGACAAGAAAGCAGCAGCAGCAGCAAGGCAGCAGCAGCAAGGCAGCAGCAGCAAGGCAGGCAGCAGTAGAAGCAAGGCAGCAGCAGCAAGGCAGCAGCAGCAAGGCAGCAGCAGCAAGGCAGCAGCAGCAAGGCAGCCACGGCAAGGCAGCCGCGGCAAGGCAGCAACGGCAATGCAGCAGCAGAAGCAAGACAGCAGCGGCAAGGCAGCAGCAGCAAGGCAAGACAGCAGCGGCAAGGCAGGAGCGGCAGCAGGACAGCAGCAGCAAGGCAGCAGCAACAAGGCAGCCAGACCCAGAACGAAGCGGTTAATCAGCAGTAGGAAGAGCACCAACAGAAGGCAGCAGCCAGGATAGGAGCTTTGAATTCAAATAAACATAAACAGAAAATCATAACACAGACGAAGTTTGTTTGAAGCGCTTAAGAAGGAAATCGGAGCTTGCAATGAAAGCAGTCTTTGCAAGCGAAGGTCCTTGACTGCAGTGTTTGATTTTGCGAGAATTCCACAGCTTCGGAGAAAGGCAGCAGAGCAGCAGGAGCAAGAGTAGCAGCAAGAGGAGGAGCAAGGCAGCAGCAAGGCAGACAGCAACTTTCGTTTCAAAGAAACCTAAACAGGAAATTAAAACACAGACGAAGTTTGCGAATCGGGGCTTCGATGAAAAATGCAAGCCTTTCCATTTCGAAGGGGGAGGGTCGTTTACTGCAGCGTTTGGTTTTGAGAGAGTTTCACAGCTTCGATGAAAGGCAACAAGAGAAGCAGGAGCAAGAGCAGCACCAGCACCAAACACAGGAACAACAGGAGCAGCTAGATGAGCAGCAGCAAGGCAGCAAAAACCCCATCGAAGTCAAGAGAAGGTTGCTTTAAGCCTTTTGTCCGCACTTTTCTTCTTATTTTAAAGAAATGAATGTAAAGAAATGAAAAGATGTCCCAGTGCTGGCATGGCAGGCCCCTTTTGGCCCAAAGAACAGGTAGCCACCGTTGTCAGCACATGGGGTTTCCACTCATTCGCATTTTTCGAGACTGGAGGTCCTATGAACATGCAATGTGAATAGCCTCTATTCGAGCCAACCCCACTTTTAAAAATGTACTGTTTTTGAACTAGATAATAGCGCGGAGCTGGCTTTTTCCGTTTTTCGGATTTCATGCCTGTATGGTCCACTTCAACAGTGCGACGGTCTCCGGACCCACAGGTCCGCGGTTCGATCCCCGCGCGAAGTGTTTTTTTCGGTTTGAAGTTTTTGAGAATTTTTCGAGACTGGAGGTCCTATGAACATGCAATGTTCACCAGAACTTTGCTTCACCCGAACTTCGCCCGAACTTTGCTTCACCAGAACTTTGCTTCACCCGAACTTAGCTTCACCAGAACTTTGCTTCGCCCGAACTTTGCTTCCCCCAGAACTTAGCTTCGCCCGGACTTTGTTTCGCCCGAACTTAGCTTGACCCGAACTTTGCTTCGCCCGAACTTTGCTTCACCAGAACTTAGCTTCGCCCGAACTTTGCTTCGCCCGAACTTTGCTTCCCC